>JAECUM010054464.1:0-19152 GCA_016617855.1 Megalonaias nervosa
AGTGTATATTTGAAAGGAATTACGTCCCAGGGCCGTATAAAGGATTTATCAAAGCAAGGAAACTGGCTTGAACAAGTACCAGACCATATTTGCAGAGAGCTTGGAAAGTCCGGAATTATTTCAAAATCAAATAAATTGTTTCCATTTGAAAAATTCGCTGTACGTAAATAGAAAATGCTAAATCCGGACGAAAGCAAGATCGAGACATAAATTATTCAAACGAACTGAATTGCTCAGAAGTGAAACGAGGCGGTACAGGAATACGAAACTATTTTAGAGGAGGCCGTTCTACTTGTATCGGAAAGTAGTGGAGTGGTCCTTATAAATAACAAGCGAATTAATGATTTGTCCTCATGTCGGGACAATGATATAGTAAATTTAAACAAATTTTCACTATACTCGGGATCATAAAACCTCGAACATTCCATTGACGATACTATTCATGTAGGACATTGTGTCGTAGTTGAATTTCCCACGACTACTCAATCTGTCACAATTGGTACTTCCGGTTCAATACCGACTAATTTGGTCCCAGTCCATTTTGAAAACAATTTTCCCTTCTTATGCTTTGGCAGTGATACAAGAGTTAGATTTATGCATTCTTGGTACTGATGTAAAAGTAACTGTTTATTGTTAGAATATGAGTTGCACAGTGAGTAATAAGGCGTTGATGCTGTTCCGGAAGTGAAATCTGTGACCCATTTCACGTTGCTTTATTTACACTCCAACCTCTTACAAGAATGCCGGATAACATATGACAAAAACTTCATCGTAAGTTTATCTTTGAAGGTACTTTAGATTAACAATGATTTATTAGGATGTGGGAACAGTGGAAAGTTCAGTACTAAGAAACAAATATAGAAACTATATAGGAAAAATATTTGTGTTCTGAGTCCAACTAGCCTGTCAATAAACCTTTGCGACTGGCTGAGGCAAAATTGTTCCGCTCATCACGGCGAATTTAACGCTAGCTATATAGATGCTGTAACTTCATGGCTAACCCACACATGTTCAGTCATATTGTCGCCAGCTGGATATCGCCCAGGTGCAGCCCGTGAATTTGGATCATTTTGTTGTCAGTGTATACATGCAGTCTTCCTGTACCCCCGCCATAAGTAAATTAATAAATTAGAAAAAGAAAAGATAAAATTTACAAAAAACAAAGACACTTTGTCAGGTCAAACACCTGTGTAGGTTGAAAAAGTGGTGATGGTAAAGACGGCAAATTTGGCATAAAAAAGCGATATAAGGACACCTCTGTAAGGCTGATAAAGACTCCAATATTTTGTTCATCTGCAAGTACTTCACAAATTAGGAAACCGGAAGTACTAAAATAGGAACAAGTTTAAAGTCCCTGGAAACGTTCTAAATGAAGATTACCAAGTACGCTAATGAAATTATGAATAAACTCAAAGATCTACATTCTGTTGAAGAAACCTGGAGTTTTTACTGCAACCACTTGGTCAATTTTTATAACTGAAGAGAGCAAAGAGTCAGAGAAACTGACGTTCTAAAAGAATTGATTGGCGAAGTCTACATTATTCTGGATTGGCATTTTTTTTTAGACATTTTACCATGATCGATTATATTCTTGGTTCACATACATATCTTTTGTACATAGTTTTCTTCTGCTTAATATACTCTCAGAGTATGCTTTGTTGTAACATTGTGTATGTTCGTATGGAATACTTGTAAACAACATATTAGAAACGAGTTAACTCCGTAACATGTACGTACTCAGCTTACTGCTTTCTTATGTGGTTTTCGGCTTATTTTTGGTCATTGCACTGTGTTTTGACTGTATGGCTTCGGACAGTCGGACAGGCTTGTGGGTGTTGTAGGTTTATGCTGTTGTTGGTGCCGATATTTTTAAAGTTACGAGTGGCTAGTGGTACATGATCGACTGCCGCTGGCGGGAGCAATTTTGTTTTGTTTGTTTAGCTTTACTTGACTAAAAGTGGGTTAGGTTACTTGACTCTAGTGGCGGTTGTGTGTGTGAGGGCGGGGGGTGGGGGTGGGCCTCTTGTGACTGGAATTGTCTGGTCTGGGGGCTCCAGTCGGATGGAACTAGCTACGGTTTGTGGTTGTCCGGTATTGTGGGACCTCGATGCGTTGTGTGGTGGCCGAAGTCGGCACATAAACTTTAAGTATGAGCATTGGTGAAGTACGATCTTCTAATATAATTTAAGACGCCCTTTCCCAAAATTTATAATTGAATTTTGGTATTGTTTTCGCTGTTTAAATTGATCATCTTGATGCAAATGTCCATTGACAATCAAATAGTTGTAGCTCTATGTATGTAATAGTGTAATCCTTTACATAAATTTTACAACAGTTGAGTATATTAATATTAAATCATGATATTGGACTGATCGCTCTTTGGTACAGAAATTTCATTAATTCACTTTTAAATGAATCAAACTGAATTATAAAAGTAAAAATAAGTATTAATAAAAATGATAATAATAAATGTAAAATGCTGGTACATTTGTAAAGAACGATCTGATAATTAGCTAATTATTCCTTCTGCTGATCTGAAATTTACTATTAGTGATATAGTTTTCATTGAGACATTGTTGTTAGAAAATAGAGGAGTTCCAATACCATTTTCCTCTTTCAAGAAACAAACCGAAGTTGGACAGGCAAATCAACTGCTTAAGGAAATAGTCAATAGATGAGAGAAATGATGCAAACGAATTATTAAAATGAGATGAAATAATGAAAACATGGAGAGATTATGAAGAAGAAAACGAAATGAGTAAACATTAAGGCAAGAGCGACATGGATTGAAGAGGGGAGAAAGTAACCAAATACGTTGTAATCTACATTTAAAAACTGATACATGCACTATAAATTGTATAGGTAATAGAAACTCGAGAGGAAATTTAGCAAGAAACCAAACGTTGCATTAGTAATTTATTTATTTTTAAAAAAAAACAACAGCAATTGTGTACCTGATGATCATGAGACTTTTCCCGGTTATTCTGATAGTCCGAAATGAAATAATATTCCGAATGACTGGCCCTATATCTTATCTAGAAGTCACAAATAATCTAAAAATCTGACGGTTTGCAGTAGAACTGAATAAAAAATGTTTGAAAAGGTATTGGACACTTCTTAGTGAAAGCAATACATATTGGTTATGAACATGAGGAATAATCCCCCATCAGAAAGACAAGGGTGTCTAAACGATATATTTCAAACTGGAGACCTACTTCACTTTTAAATGTGTCATATAAAATGAATCACTTTTCTACAATTATACACAAAGATCAAACAGGTGTTTTGAAAGGCATATACATTAGTAAGAATATTATGAACTTATATGATTTGATATTTTACACTAAATAACATAAAATTCCTGCTCTGATCCTTTCAATTTATTTTGAAAAAAGCTTTTGATTTTGTTGCATGGTCGCTCATAGATGCAATACTGACAATTTTAATTTTGATGAATAGGTTATAAAATAGATTACGCTTTTTTTTATTGTCATATCAAATCAAGTATAACTATTGTTACAAGTCAAGGGTCTTTGCTTGACCGAGCGGTGTCAAACCCTGGCGCGATTCCCGCTAGAAGTCATAAGTTTACCCCAAATTTCCAAAGACTTCTATACAACTTCAGTTGTAAGTTAGAAAGCCCGACGTGTCCATTCTATACATAAATTTTACTCTAATCAATGCAAGACCACATTTTTCACAACTTGCCAAATATCTATCAACCGCACGTTTGCATAGTTTCCCTTCATCAACTTTCCGTACCGTCAGCAGTTCACGCCGTAGATACTCTACAAATATCCCCTACCACAGGGAACTGTTTTAACTACGCCACCTTAGGCCAGTCAATCCATGGTTCCAAGGCACATTACGCCAATACAACTACATCACATTTGCCACCATGGCGACATAAACGGTATCTGCAGAGTCCCTTCTCATTTTATTCCATTGTGTAATTTACCGGTTTCCTACCGTAAATACTGCCACTGCAGTCACAACACCAATGTACACCACTAGATTTTAATAAGGACTACATTATGACAGGGACAGTCATGCGGTTTGGGTCTGAATTTGCTACTCATTGACCATGGCATCATGGAAACTCACTAATACTTTCTCTCCGTGACGTTTGCTCCTAATAATTGGCTAATTATTTCGGGCTACGGAATATTTCCATTGCACCGAATTCCAATAATCAAACAAGTAAAATCACACAAATCTAAGAATTCCTTAAACGGGGCGCTATAACCAAATGCGCATCTCCAAAATTTATTACACTGTTAATGGACAAGTAACTTAAAGGTTTCATATTAAATGAAGATGTAAAATATATTAAGTCGTAATAAAAAAAAAATAAGAATATTAAAAGAATAATATTAAAACATGTTAATTCTCAGTAAGCAGACGACACATCGCTCACCCATTATGGATCCAACGTCTTTGAGATCTGTTTTAGATCCATTGTATCAATATTCAGACTTCCCAGATCTAAGCGTTATGGTCTGGCAGCAAATTGCAATTCTGCTCTGGGACTGCAGTGAATTTGCTTTCTTAAGATTTAAATTTTTAACCAGCTTAAAGAATATCGCAATTCGTAACCACCTCACCGAAATAAGAGAAATTAAGAATTTGCTTTTACAAGGAATAAGAGTGTTACATTTGTTGTTGTTAGGTACAACAAGACTTTTTGTAATTTCAAAACATTTTGTAAAATATTGTTTTCCATGTGAGAAAGTTAAGTGGGATAAGAATCTTCTCATCTCTATACGCAATTGATACAACTTACCCATGTGAGAAAGCCATGTGGGAATGATGTAGTCCTTCTCATGCATCGGTGTAGGATAGGAAAATTCCACCGAGGACCATAATTTTGCGCCCTTGGGTGGAATGTTGCTATGAACACCGATGCATAAACAAAAATTATGTTTCTCACATTCCTCAATATAAAAATGATGTTCGAAGTCAAGTTGGTGTATTATGAATAGTGGTGTAACTGTCAAATAACAAAACAGCCATGGAAACATTTAATTACCTTTCACTACAGCGTAAAATGTTGGGTTTACGTGAATAGTAAACTGTAAATTTTAAGTCACATTTTAACGCATTTTAATGAATGGTCAAAGAATTGTGGTTAAGACAGCTGCTTAATAACAACGTCGTCGCATACCACGGGTGGCAGTCTGCTGTCGTTACTGTTTTGGGTTTTAACGCCATTTCTCAGTCCAAGATAGGCTATAAAAAGCTACCAGCATAACTGGTAGAGGAAAAACCCGAGGAAACCCCAGTAGAACCACCAACCCAGGGGAATCTACTGGCACTTACCCACATTTGCCGAACCCGGGACTCGAACCCACTCAGGCAGAGGTAAGATAGCAGTAATTGGTAAAGGGGATCGCTCTAGACCACTCGGCCACTCGGGGCCCCGAAAATCTGCTACGTCCTCATATCTCCAGTAGCTGCCTGTGCTGAGATTTCCTCGCTTCTTGTGAATATGTATATATCTGATTAAACAATCACTGCCATTTATATCTTTTGACGTTTTGCTTGTTTCATTTGTGTCTGGTTTGTTTCTTTTGACATTTGTCTGTGCCGTTTGTGTCTCGTTTGTTTTGAGTATTGATCTTATTATTTTAAATATCGTCATTTCATTTGGCGTTTGCTTACTTCATTTTTGTTTTGTTTCTTTTGACTATTGTTTGTTTCGTTTATTCCTTATTTGATTTATTTGAATATTGATTTTATTGTTATAAATTCACTTACTTTTATTTGGCGTTTGCTTATTTCATTCGTATTTTGTTTTGTTCTTTTGAAATATATCTGCTTAGTTTGTGCATCGTTTGTTTGAGTTGTTATGACCCTGTAGTTAAATTACATGTGTGTTAAAATTTGAATTCTTTCTAATTCTTTCTATTTCATTTTTATTTCATTTTTATATCATTAAATATAATTATTATTATGATGATGATTATGTTCGCAGGGTCTGATATTTTATTAGAAACATCGTGTTTATTTAGAACGTAAATGTGACTCGCGTAAGCACGATTTTTGCATGACGGTTTTGTCGTTGCAAGTAAACAGTCAGAAATAGCAATATAAATGATTGGTTGTGACCACGGTCATTTCTAATAATACTTGTTGACATTCTATACTGCGGTGGCGAGATTTTGAAATCGCATGATTTCTTCATGCTTGTACATGAAATGACGTATGAGTTTGCTTTAAAATACTCAGGTACCTGCGAACTAGTCTAGAGTCATATTTTAACATCTTAGAGAGTCACATCGTAACATCTTATAGAGTTTCTAAATATCTTAAGAAGAAGGTATTCTTTTGTTCTGGAAAGGGTTGTTCGTTCGTACGTATGAAGAATAACATGTGTTTTGTTATTGACGATAGCTGTACTTCATCTACTTTTTAAATAACAATTATTTTCCCTGGAAAACTACACAACTGGCTTTGGACAAAGACATTTGCTGAAATTAATTCTAAATTGGAACAGGACAATACAAATTGTGATTCACAGTGAAAATTCTGGACATTTGTGTTTAACCTTCGTCTGACGTCATCATCCGCCATCTTGGAACGGAATTGAGATTCAGACTACGTCAATTTAGAACTGTTTATTCACAGGACTTATGTGTTTTCACAATTTTAGAACAAATTTTTAGATCTTCGTCGTAAATCGTAAGTCTTGTTTCATATTTTTACCTTTTCACCGTGTTTTCTAGGGAAATAAATTATTTTTGTTAAAATATTATAAAGCTTGTTGTCTTCGCTCTTTTCTTTACGTTACTTTAAACAAACCGATACGTAACATAAAGAAAATTGGGGGCTCGTCCGGGATATATGAAATTGGTTAAAAAATTGAAATTTAAATTCCCCTAGTTCAATTCCCATTTTGCTTGAAATTTTAGTGAAAACAACAGGCTTTCTTTCACAATGTCAGAAGTGGAGAGTGTTCTTTCTAGTCCAACTCAAGAACAGTTGGATAGTTTGAAAAAGGAAGAGTTGCTTGAACTTGCCAGAAAGTATGATCTTTCTGAAGCAAAAGCTTCCTTGACTAAGCAAGAAATCAAAAATATTTTAATTTAACATTTGGTAGGAAAGAATATTTTTGACAAAAGTGTTTTGGCATCTGTCAGTAAGTCTATGCCAGACTCTGACGTTAAGAAAATGGAACTGAAAATGAAATACAAGATGGAAACAGAGTTAAGGAAGCTCGAGCTTCAGAATCAAATAGAACTGCAAAAAGAACAAATGAGATTACAATCTGAAAAGGAGGAGAAAGATAGACAGGAAAGAGAGAGGGAGAAAGAAAGACAAATAGAAGAAAGGGAAAAAGAAAGACAAATAGAAGAAAGGGAAAAAGAAAGGCAAATAGAATTACAAAAGGAACAAATGTAATTTGAAGAAAGGGAGAGAGAGACAGATGCAAAAAGAGAAGGATGAAAAAGATAGAGAAATAGAATTACAGAAAGAACAAATACAATTACAAAAAGAACAATTACACGTACAAATGCAAAAAGAGAAGGATGAGAAAGAATTTCAAATTAGAATGAAAGAATTTGAGATGGCAAGTAGCAAGCACGATTCCACTTCTCATACAAGTTCAAATTTTAACATTTTAGGAAATATCAAGTTAGTTCCCCCTTTTAGTGAAAAGAAAGTAGACAAATAATTTATTCATTTTGAAAAAGTTGCTGAGAATTCGAAATGGCCGAGAGAGTATTGGACTCAATTATTGCAGAGTGTACTTTGTGGCAAGGCCAGAGATATCTATATATCTCTGTCAGTGCAAGAAAGTACTGATTACGATTTGGTTAAGGAATGCATCTTGAAAGGTTATGCATTAGTCCCTGAGGCTTATCGTCAAAAGTTCAGAAACTATAGGAAAGATGCTAGACAAACTTATGTTGAATTTGCTAGAGAAAAAGAACAGTTATTCAAAAGATGATGCTTAGCCAAGAAAATCGAACATGATTTTGAAAGTCTTGAACAATTAGTATTACTCGAAGAGTTCAAGAACTGTGTCCCTAGTGACATTAAGAATCATCTTGAAGAGCATAAGTTTGAAACCTTGGAAAAAGCTGCTATTGCTGCTAATGAGTATTCCTTAACTCATAAAGTTCCTGCTGTAAGCAAATCTTTCGCTCAGCAGTCTACTGATAGAAAGGTGTTTCAACCAAATACGACTCTCAGTAAAACTCAGTCTGGCACAAATTCTAAAAATCAAGCCTCTGAGAGACTTGATTCAAAATCCTTATCTATTCCTACGTGTACCTATTGTAAGAAAAAAGGACACATCATTTCTGATTGCTTCAAATTGAAATATAGGCACCAGAATCAAAATAGACCTATCCCAAATGCTCTTATTACTAAGAGGTCAAGGTCATGGTCATGTATTGAAAACAATATATTTGTTGGGTTTGAAAAACCTCAGTCTGATTGTGTTATGGAGAATTTTGAACCATTCATGTCGAAGGGTTCTATATCACTTTTGGGTGATTTGGCCAATCCTATCCCTATTACAAGTTTGAGGGATACAGGAGCTTCTCAGAGTCTTTTAGTTTCAGGTATTTTGCCTTCTTCTGAGAAGACCTGTTCTAATGAGACTGTTCTCATTCAGGGAGTAGAGTGCGGCCTTGTTAATGTTCCTCTCCATTCTGTTAATTTGTCATCAGACTTAGTTTCAGGACCTGTGACAGTCGGTGTAGTGTCTACTTTACCCGTTGAGGGCATTCATTTGTTGCTAGGCAATGACTTAGCTAGAGACAAGGTTATGGTTAATCCTGTTGAAAAAGAAATCCCTGATTTATTCCCAGCTTGTGCAGTTACAAGAGCTATGGCAAAGAAAGCTCTTGAGAATGACTTTGATAAGGAATGTATTCCTTTAGCTGACACATGTATTGGTCAGGCTTTTGATGAGGTCACTTTCACTTCTAATTTGGATCAGTCAAAAGGTATTGATCATAGTGATCCTCTTTTGAATACTCATTCTCTTTTATCTGATCAGGGTGATAAACGACAATCACTTGTCGTCGAACAGGAGAAGGATCCTGAGATCTCCTGTTTGTTTCAGCGGGCCATTAGTGAAACTGAAGCAACTGAAGTACCTGTCTGTTACTTCCTTAAAAATGGAGTTCTTATGAGAAAATGGAGACCTCCCGAGGTACCTGCTAGTGACGAATGGTCAGTAATATATCAGGTTGTGGTTCCGAAACCTTACAGACAGGAAATACTTAGTTTGGCCCATGAAGCTCCTATGGCTGGTCATTTAGGGATAAATAAAACGTATCGCAAGATCTTGACTCACTTCTACAGGCCAAAAATCAAAAGTGATGTGTGCAAGTTTTGTAGATCTTGTCATACTTGTCAAATTGTAGGAAAACCAAACCAAAAGATACCTAAAGCTCATCTGCAACCAATTCCTGCATTTGACGAACCATTTAGTAGAATTATGGTAGACTGTGTTGGTCCCTTACCAAAGACCAAGTCAGGCAACCAAAATTTGTTGACCATCAAGTGTGCGTCAACAAGTTTTCCAGAGGCAATTCCTTTGTGGAATATTTCCCAATTTGGCCTTTTCAAATTTGATCAATCTGGTCAAGGGTCAAATTTCAAGTCTGGAATGTTCCAGCTTATTATGCTTGAATTTGGCACTCAGCAGTTCAAGTCAAAAGTGAAACTATGGTTTCACCAAACTGTACTTGAGAGAATTTTTTAGTTTTGTAGTGTAGTCCATTCTCTCTTGCTCATTCTGCAGATTTTTCTTCAAGTTAGATATTATGGCCCTTACAAAGTAAAGAAGAAAATGAATGAGTTAAATTATATTATTAGTACTCTAGTCTAAGTTAATTAATGGAGTACGTTTATATTGAAAGAAATAGCTAGGTCAATCATGCAATTAATTTAGTTGTACCTGTCCCACCAACTGAGGATTTGAATGAAGGAATTCAGTCGGATTCTACTGATCTTGGAACAACAAATCTTAGGAATTCGGAAGTTTTGGAAAATCTAGACCAGAAACTTTCTCATTTACAAAATCAAGAAAAAAGTGAACTTAAACAATTATTGTCTGAATATGAGCACTTGTTTCCAGATGTGCCTACAAGGACAAACAAAATTTTTCACGACGTTGAAATAGTAGATTCAAAACCCATGAAACAATACCCATACAGGATGAATCCTTTCAAACAGGAATACTTAAAAAAGGAGATTCAGTATTTACTAGAAAATGATTTTATAGAGCCCAGTAAGAGTGATTGGAGTTCACCGTGCATTCTTGTTCCGAAACCGGATAAAACTTTCCGGATAAGTACGGATTATAGGAAGGTGAACAGTGTGACAAAAACCGATTAATTTCCATTGCCAAGAATCGATGACTGTATCGACAAAATTGGAAATGCCAAATACGTCACTAAATTCGACCTTCTGAAAGGATTTTGCAAATTCCACTAACGGAAAGAGCAAAAGAAATTTCAGCGTTTGTGACTCCAGATGGACTCTACCAGTATAAAGTAATGCCATTTGGGATGAAGGGTTCTCCAAGTACTTTTCAACGCCTTATGAATATGATTACTTCTGGTCTAGACAATTGTGATGCTTATATTGATGATGCCATCATCTACAACAAAACCTGGAAAGAACATCTAGCCACGATTCGGAAGTTCTTCGACAGACTCACTGAAGCAAATTTGACTATTAATGTATCTAAAAGTGAGTTCTGCCGTGCTTGTATTACTTTTCTAGAACATATTGTAGGACATGGTCAAGTTAAACCTATAGATGCTAAGGTCAAGGCTATTTCTGAATTTCCTGTGTCTGTCAGTAAAAAAACAGCTGATGCGATTTTTGGGGATGGCTGGGTACTATCGCAAATTTTGTTCTAATTTTTCTGATATTGTTGAACCTCTGACAAACTTGTTGAGAAAGAAAAACAAGTTTCTTTGGACTGAAAAATGTCAAGAGGCTTTCGATAGATTAAAGGCCATGCTTAAAAGTGCACCAGTTTTAACAGCTCCAGAGTTCAGTCAACCATTCAAACTATCTGTGGATGCAAGTGATGTTGGGGTTGGAGCAGTTTTGCTTCAAGATGACAAAAATGGTGTAGAACACCCAGTGTATTATTTCTCTAAGAAATTAAATAAACACCAAAGGAATTACTCAACAATCGAGAAGGAATGCTTGGCTTTAATACTGGCTTTACAGTATTTTGAAGTTTATGTTAGCTCGGCTCCTTATCCGATTGTTGTGTTTAGTGATCACAACCCCCTTACTTTCATCAACAGAATGAAAAATAAAAATCAAAGACTATTGAGATGGAGTTTATTTTTCCAAGAGTACAGTCTTGACATCAGGCACATCAAAGGAAAAGACAATTTAATTGCAGATGCACTTTCCCGTGTATAGAAATATCAATTTCATATACACTTTTGTATAATTCATAACAGTTCTTCTTATGTAATTTTTTACCTCATGTATAATTTACATCTGGCAAAAAAGAAAGCTTTATTACATAAATCTCTTTTTTTCTTTATGGGGGAAAGTGTTACGACCCTGTAGTTAAATTACATGTGTGTTAAAATTTGAATTCTTTCTAATTCTTTCTATTTCATTTTTATTTCATTTTTATATCATTAAATATAATTATTATTATGATGATGATTATGTTCGCAGGGTCTGATATTTTATTAGAAACATCGTGTTTATTTAGAAAGTAAATGTGACTCGCGTAAGCACGATTTTTGCATGACGGTTTTGTCGTTGCAAGTAAACAGTCAGAAATAGCTATATAAATGATTGGTTGTGACCACGGTCATTTCTAATAATACTTGTTGACATTCTATACCGCGGTGGCGAGATTTCGAAATCGCATGATTTCTTCATGCTTGTACATGAAATGACGTATGAGTTTGCTTTAAAATACTCAGGTACCTGCGAACTAGTCTAGAGTCATATTTTAACATCTTAGAGAGTCACATCGTAACATCTTATAGAGTTTCTAAATACCTTAAGAAGAAGGTAATCTTTTGTGCTGGAAAGAGTTGTTCGTTCGTACGTATGAAGAATAACATGTGTTTTGTTATTGACGATAGCTGTACTTCATCTACCTTTTAAAAAACAATTATTTTCCCTGGAAAACTACACAACTGGCTTTGGACAAAGACATTTGCTGAAATTAATTCTAAATTGGAACAGGACAATACAAATTGTGATTCACAGTGAAAATTCTGGACATTTGTGTTTAACCTTCGTCTGACGTCATCATCCGCCATCTTGGAACGGAATTGAGATTCAGACTACGTCAATTTAGAACTGTTTATTCACAGGACTTATGTGTTTTCACAATGTTAGAGCAAATTTTTAGATCTTCTTCGTAAATCATAAGTCTTGTTTCATATTTTTACCTTTTCACCGTGTTTTCTAGGGAAATAAATTATTTTTGTTAAAATTTATAAAGCTTGTTGTCTTCGCTCTTTTTTTTATGTTACTTTAAACGAGCCGATACGTAACAGAGTATTGGTCTTATTGTCTGAGCTTTAATATCATTTAAATTTACAAGTATGCTTGTTTTTATTTTAGCTTTTGTGAAATTTTCTTATTTTGGGTTAGTTTCATTTTTTGGGCTATGGTTCTTTCACACAGCTGAATAATATAAACTAAACTAATACGTGATGATAAAAATCGGGGAGCTTTTACAGAATGGCGTGCATAATGATCGCAGCTGAAGGTCAATTTAGTCCTCGAGCCGAGATAAAGTTCACGTGTGAAGTAGGATAGAGGTTTTCCTTCAGGACATTCTCTTTCCATTCTGATAAGGAATGAGAGAAACTCATTCATCACAATGAGTTCGACAAATGACCTTTAATGGACACCATCATGGCGTTTACTCCAAGATGTCTATTTCATTTATATAGGTTTACAATATATCCACCATTATAAAACTAACCTGATCATATGTATATGTAATTTATATTATGTACCTGACTTTTGTCATGATCATGGTTGAATGTTGTGAATGGTGTTAATGCCTAACTGACTTTTGCAATCATTGTAAAAATTAAACAAGATGTTTATTAGAATTTGAGTTAAAGAGTTAGTAGAATTTTCCATTGGAAATTTCAGTTACACTCTGCTGCTACATACGTTATTTAACAATCTGTACATATAGAGGATTTGGTAAATGGTTATTCATTCCTGTTTTAAGATCAGTCTTTGGAATCGTGTATAGTTATGTTCATATATAATTTGTGAGGGATTATTTATTTAAATTATTTACTGGAATTACAAAGTGATAATTGACTTTTTAAACTAACACACTTTGGGATTATTGAGAACAAAAACAGTCAGGATTGTATCATTGTGGTAAATCAGGACACTCAGTACTGTTGGAATTCAACTGGAATATTCTAAAATTCTGGATTTGTGATAGGACATTTAGAAATATTTGTAATTTAGTTCACAATACTGTAAAAGTCTCTTAATTTTCACTTTGTAAGTTAGAGAAGTCAATTATTTGTTGATTTTACTAAACTTGTTGGTTTCACTTTTTTCTGTTTCATAGCTTAAGACCGAGAGGCGTAACACTGATAAATTGATAAGGAATGAGAGAAAAGTAACCAATAATATCCTACCACCAGGGTCAGAATTTATTGGCAGGAACTCGTTATAACCTCTTTCCGTCCAAATAATTCTGAACTTTGGATAGAATTTCTTTATTCCAACCAGAGAAAATGACGGATTATATTGTCCTCATTCTGCTCTTAAAATTCATCTCTTTTATTTCTTCTTAAATCTTCAATTTTCTTTACCTTTCTTGATATGTCTTACTCTGCAATTAGACACATAGGCCGCATTACTAACTATGGGCAATAAGACCCCCAAGGCCACATTACTAATTAATGGCAATAAGAACCCTAAGGAGCATTACTAATTAATGGCAATAAGACCCCCAAGGCCACAGTACTACTTAATGGCAATACGACCCCCAAGGCCACATTACTAATTAAATGCAATAAGACCTCTAAGGCCACATTACTAATTAATGGCAATAAGACCCCCAAGGCCACATTACTAATTAAATGCAATAAGACCCCTAAGGCCACATTACTAATTAATGGCAATAAGACCCCCAAGGCCACATTACTAATTAAATGCAATAAGACCTCTAAGGAGCATTACTAATTAATGGCAATAAGACCCCCAAGGCCACATTACTAATTAATGGCAATAAGACCCCCAAGGCCACATTACTAATTAATGGCAATAAGACCCTCAAGGCCACATTCCTAATTAAATGCAATAAGACCCCTATGGAGCATTACTAAGTAAGGGCAATAAGACTCCTAGACCGCATTACTAATTAAGGGCTGCTCATAACCCCTAATCACTATACTTTTCACACTGTAATCCGAAAGATTACCCAGTAATAACGGTCCCAAAATAAATTTGTAATCTATTTCTTTAATATGTTAGGTCAATTTTGACAATGTACACAATGAGGTGTCGATCTCAATAGAACACATATAGTATTTAACATATCTTATATCTGCTGCTATATACAGAAGTTAACCTGTGTTGGTCGGTACCATTATACTGAGTAGTATTGAATTCCTTAACTGTCATAATAGAGATAAAGAAAAATTCCAATGAGAATCCAAGGTAACAATTTCCGTCTTATAAACATAACTAAGCTCACGTCCTATTAATTTTATGCCGCTGCTGCTATTACTACTAGTACTACTATTGCTGCTGCAACTACTACTACTACCACCACTACTACTACTACAACGGCTACTCCTACTACTACAACTGCTACTACTACTACTACTACTACTACTACTACTTGTAATGTAGCTAATCTTACTATTACTACAATTATTTATTTATTGGGCTAGTTTTCTTTTTCCTTGATGCATAAATTTAAACCCTTAAATCTTTCCTTTAGATCATAAGTCGAGCCAAACATTTAAATGCTTAATTAGCATAATCTATGTATTAGTTATGATGAATTATTATTCATGTTGCCTATATATCAATGCAAACACATTATATGGTCATAAATAATCACCACTTTAGAAATAATATCTTACATATCTGTAATAGTTAACCCTTTTAACAAAAGATGTATAAATCGTATACATTTTTTTTATTCAAACCTACGTTTCGTGTATCTGAACGTTTAGCATATTCAATAACTCAGTCAGAAAGTTTAGCATAATCAATAGCTCAATCAGAACGTTTAGCATTTCAATAGCTCATCATCAAACTAAACTGTTGCAAATAGTTTGGTACGGAATAACAAGAGTCATACTGTTGATCACAAAGTTTATATACGCTGGCGATTCGGATTTGTACCAAAAAAATAGTCTTTGGGTCTATACTTATAATATCATCTCTCAAACGTCCTAATCGATGCTAAGAATTATTCATGTTCCTACATTATTGTGGGTTTACCGTGTGTTAAGAAAAGCATAAATTTCAATTGTATTTAATTATTAGTAAGCATAATCTCTTAAACATATGTCAGTTTGTAAAAATGCGTATGGAATTTTGTTCATAAAAATATATATGGCCTCAGACGGAAGGCTATGGTTCAGAATTTGGTCTTTTATGAAATATTTGCATAGGCATATGTTAAACCTTCATAGATAAAACAATCTGAAAGTATGAAGACGTCCAAAACTTCACTCCTTCAGTGTAACATAACGCTTATAAAATGCAAGTATTTTCCTAATGTTCCTAAACTCACAGCTCCAAAGACGTTGACTTTCAGATTGAATAGGGAATGATATAACAAGTCAACCTCCATCGATTTGAACTTTTCGAGTATTTTGGACAACGTCCTCCGCTACTCTGTTGTTCTTGCTTTTGTTATTACTGCTATCGCAACTACAGCAACTTATGTCAGTGCTTGTGACATTGCTAAGATTGCTCTGCTGATTTAGCCAGTGCTTCTCCTTTTTCCAGCTTCTTTTTCTTTTAGCATCGAATTTTCTTTCTATATATTTCTTTACTTATTTTGTTTAAACAGCATCTTTAACTCATTATTTGGCTATATCATGCGGAGGAAATGGGAGTTCAGTGAATTTCTCAAGAACACACCGAGGCAGTCGACCTGGCTTGTCCTGGGCGGGTATCAGACTCCAACGCTCTGCCAACTGAGCTATTTCGGCTCTCACATACCTTAAACACCTCATGTTTATATAAATAAAGATGTGAGAAAAGAAGATATAAGCATATGTTGTACAAATTACAAGTATCAGATAGTTCAATGTGGGTAGTGTGTCACTGTTTGTTGTGAAATGATTGTAGTAGTAGTAGTAGCGGCAGCATAAGCAGCAGCAGCGGTAGCAATTATATTGGAATGTAGTCGAAATGAAATTGTCCATAGTTATTATGCCTGGATAGTATATCACTGAAATGATAGTAGTAGTAGTAACAGCAGCAGCAGCGGTAGCAGTTATACTGGAATGTATTCTGCCACTTCACAAACAGGGTTTATATGATCCTGGTTGACATTTTTATTCCCTTTATTTTTTGTTTACAGCAGACTAAGTGCTGCTTAAAATGCCCCCCCCCCCGGGCCTTCACCAGAAAAAAGAAAACAAAGAAAACAAAGAAACACGCTGGAATGCATAGTAAATGACAGACAGTTAGGCAACATTCACAATTCATTGAAATTATAGGAGTGTTCAAGTGAAAACTCTTACTGTTGATTCACTCATTATTTTGTGTACGGTACTGTACTGTACTGCATATCAGACATATTCAGAGTTTTTGTTTCAAGTTGAGACTTTATCAGGACGTATTAAGTTACGTCATTCTTGCCAGGCTTGACAAACCTTGTGTCTTGGCATTCATTTTGCTTGAATCAAAGGTTAAAATCTATGAAAGGCTATCAGTAAGTACAGATTTTCAGAGCAAACAGAGGTTAGGTCACAGATAATGCAGATTAACAAAAAAACAATAAAAGCATTGTCTCCTTGCAATATTAGTTTCAGGGTCTTTCAATTAGATGGCTCCCAATATCTATGAGACATTTTCCCCACAAAGCGTGTCAAACACCTGTATAAGATAAGTTTGAACTTCTATCTGAATATACGCCCTAAAAGCGAAGCGGAATAAACTAGTTTGTGTTTCAATCTTGGCCAATTTACAAGCATGAGTTGAAAAGTGTATACCGCTAAACGGTTAAATGTTGAAAGTTTTTAGGTAAATACCCACTTGTAGTGATGAGTGAGAAATTCTATTTTCAAAGATGTAAAATAGATAGCCAAAGACTAATTAAAGTTTAGACAGGTAATTTTGAACAGTTAGTATAATAATGTCACTCATATGAAATGAATAATAAAATAGTAATATACATTACTTAGTTGTGAAATAAAGAAAATTATTGGCGAAATAATTTTCATATTTTTTTATTCCTATATTTTCACATGTAGGGGTGATCGTGTTGTGCTGAAGAGTGAGTTTACTTTTCTGGAGCACGTTTGGTTTATGCTAAAAAGAAAAACTTCTTTTCCTGCGTATATACCGGATATATTTCATCTCATGGTTCCAAAAATAATCTAATTTAACGAATTAACATTTTCAAAATGGAAAGTGCTCTCGCCATTTAAAATAAAAAAATACCATTTAAAACTCTTCAGTTTACACCAACTTCCTTGACACGCGTAAATTTGCTGTTAATGAAAGTCATGCTTAATTTATATACTAAACTTTTCGTAATATTCTAGAAGATCAGCAATACATTACACGAATGAAGTTCTCAGAGAATTTCTATCAAAGAGTTCTTCTTTTTTATTTTCATCAATACAGCTACACGACGAAGATGATAAGGAAATCCATTGTTCCTGCTATATAAAAAATGGAAAATACTCTACACGAAATAACCATAGTCAGGTTCATCTTTGGCATTGGAGATTTTAGTCCATTACACCTCTTCCGGAAAAGCAATACAAGAATTTCAAAGACCAACGTTATCTTGCAACCACCCCAAAGAAAGAATTTATCATGCTCGATCGACTGCACGGGAGTAATCGTGATGTTTACGAGTATTATTGGAACGTTGATCCTTTGAGCGAAGATGACAATTTCACGTCTCCCAGCCAACTGGATGTTAGCCAAGGCATAATATATGCAGACTCTTGTTCTCTTGTTTGAAGGCTATGCCGTAAAGGAAAGTCCACCATAACGGAGAAACGAGGTAGGTCTTCGTTCCCGTAACCGTTCTCATACATCTGCTAAAAATCCACGAAGTGACGTCAGGAAAAGATCTTCAAAAAAGTAAAATAGATATGCACAGTTTGCCCGTAAAATATTGTTTATCGTATGAGAAAGCTAAGTGGGATAAGTATTTTTTCATCTCATCTTGATACAGTTTACCCATGTGAGAAAGCCATGTGGAAATAATATGGTCCTTCTTATGCATCGGTGTAGGATAGGAAAATTCCACCGAAGGTCATAATTTTGAGCTCTTGGGTGGATCTTACTATCCAGCACCGATGCATATTAAAAGATTATTCTCCTCACATTCCTGAACAAAATAATGACGTTCGAAGTAAACATAGAGTATTATGAATAGTGGTGTAACTGTCAAATAAGAAAATACCCATGGAAACATTTACTCACTTTTAGCTAGAGCGTAAAAGGTTGGGTTTACGTGAAATATTAACTGTACTTTTTAAGTCACATTGAAACCCATTTTAAAGGTCCAAGAATAGTGATTAAAATGGCTACCTAATATCGACATGTCACGGGCGACAATCTGCTACGTCCTCTTATCTCAAGTGGCTGCCTGTGCTGAAATTTCCGTGTTTCATCGTGAATATGTATATAACTGATTAAACATTCACTGCCGTTTATTTCATGTGACGTTTGCTTCTTTCATTTGTGTCTCGTTTGTTCCTTTTGACATTTGTCTGTTTCGCTTGTGCCTTGTTTGTTTTGAGTATCAGAACTTATTATTTTAAATATCGTCATTTCGTTAGTCATTTGCTTGTCTCGTTTTTGTTTTGTTTCTTTTGACTTTCATTTGTTTAGTTTGTGCCTTGCTTGTTTGATTTGAATTTTGATTTTTATTGTTATAAATTCACTTTATTTCGTTTGACGTTTGCTTGTTTCACTTGTGTCTTGTTTGCTCCTTTTGACGTC
>JAECUM010054465.1:0-18808 GCA_016617855.1 Megalonaias nervosa
AGTATATTGCATTATATCAGGTATCAACCTTGAGTATATTGCATTATATCAGGTATAAACCTTGAGTATATTGCATTATATTAGGTATCAACCTTGAGTATATTGCATTATATTAAGTATCAACCTTGAGTATATTGCATTATATTAAGTATCAACCTTAAGTATATTGCATTATATCAGATATCAACCTTGAGTATATTGCATTATATCAGTTATCAACCTTGAGTATATTACATTATATTAGGTATCAACCTTGAGTATATTGCATTATACCAGGTATCAACTTCGAGTATATTGCATTATATTAGGTATCAACCTTAAGTATATTGCATTATACCAGGTATCAACTTCGAGTATATTGCATTATATTAGGTATCAACTTCGAGTATACTGCAATATATAATGTATCATCCTCTGCTGAGTAAATGTAATACATTTTTAATCTAATTTCCTACAAATCCAGACACTTGTTTATACACCACATTTATTCCTACAAATCCAGACACTTGTTTATACACCACATTTATTCCTACAAATCCAGACACTTGTTTATACACCACATTTATTCCTACAAATCCAGACACTTGTTTATACACCACATTTATTCCCTAAGCTTATCATCTTTAGGCATAAAACTATTTATAACCTACCTCAAGAATTTAGAAACTGTTCCATCATATCAAGCATTATTTATTGCTCTTGCTAAAAGTCTCCCCTGAGATTAAAAATTCACTTTTAAAACTATCAGAGCCAAGGCCGTCATTGTTTTTTATTTCTTGAGAGATACTAATACTTCTTCACTGGTAATGTTATGCTTCAACTGATTTGATTGGACATTATCTTTCCTTACCTGCGTATAAATTTTCATAATTAATATCTAACCTGTTTAAGTATATCCCACTAATCAACTTGCATAGCATCATCTCCCTTCTTTAAATTTCATAGTTTTATTGGCCTAATCCTCTAAACCTGGAAACAGAAATACCTTGGAATTCCCTTCAATTCATTTTGCTTTCCCCTTCATTTTTCTTTTCTGATAGACTCCAACTGCAACCTCTCTTAGTAGATTTTATCAGCGTTATCTGAACAGTCATTTTCTTAATAAGCATATTGTTGAATAAACTCTTTTTCCCAGTTTTGTTTCTTTTTCTTGTCAGGAGAATATAATTTTACTTCTTATTTCCATAATAGTGATCTAAATATAAAATAATCATTGATACTGAGATGCTAGTGTGCATAATTTATATCATGTAAATTCTCCATATCCTATTTATAACATTGACTTTCCAAACTATTAAACTGTTAAAATCAGCTAATTCAAATGCAAAGATACCACTGACTACTCTGACTAGGTTCAATCAAGACTCGATCCAATTTAGGTAGGAAAGACTCAAACATCAGGAAAGCATAAAGTCTTATTTGCTTAAGTGATATTTTCTTTCTCCATTTGCATCTACATTGAGATGATTTAATTCTCTAAATGGGCCAATTAGTCCAAATGTCATTTAATATCCAACACCACATCCCTCAACTAAAGGTTAATAACATATATATATAGTTACACAAGTTCCATCATGAATTCTGCACTTGGTTAATATCTCAATAAATTCCCCCAAAATATATATGTTATGGTAAAGATCAGATGAGACACAACTTGTATATATATATATATATATATATATATATATATATATATATATATATATATATATATATCTTAATGAGCAGTTTTTTTTGTTAAGACTGCATTCATTACTAATGAGTTCCTGTCCATGACCTTTTTATGTTGTGAATTTTATATTAAAATTAATTGTTAAATAAAACATGTACTTCACAAGCTTTCGATATATAACAATTTATGGTAGACTCATAATAACACTGAGTTTAGTTAAGTTTTCGTTGCTTATCTAAACAATGAGTATGTTCTTGAAATAAATGTAATATTGCTTTTCCCTAAAAAATTAAATACATCTTTACATTTTTCATGATCTCCTAGTCCCCAATAATTAAACAGTACCTTTAAACTTTGACTATTCCTTTTAAAATTTACAAATAAGTTACATGCTAGGTGTTTCCCGCTTGTCCAACATGGCAACTATCCCTTTCTCAAGGAAATGTCAAAATGTATTTTATAAGATAATGCAAAGAAATACAAATTAAAGTGTAAATAGTGAAGTGCCACATATATTGCTATAGGTGTTGATGTTTTCCTGTAAAATATGTCACTGTACTGACAAGTTTTCTCATATTTTATACCCAATCAATTTTAAGCTATCAATAGCTTGTATAAATCTATGTGGCTGAAGTTACAGGTTTACATTGTATTTTAATGTCAGAAGGTTTACAATTAGATTTATATATGATACAGCTAGGCTGTTCTGTCTCCTGCAGAAGCAAAGCACTATGACCCTCTTCCTTTTAATATTCTCTGCTTTGAGGAATGCAATACATTAATGAAGTCCTATCAAAGGAAATAACTGCTCCTATAACTTGTAATTTCTTTACATTACAGTATTCAACAGTATCAAAAACATCTGTATTAAGTTCAACACCCAAAAAATAGAATATTTACAAAATACTGACATAAAAGTGCAAAACTAACAAATTCCACTAAAATTTCAAACATGAAGATGAAATGTAATCACGTGCAAACTTCCGCTGCCTGCAGTTAAATTTAAATGTACAGGTGACACATGATTTACCCCACAGAAATGTTCCTGAGGTTATGGCATAAATTGAAATTGATGCAAATCAAAAGTAACGTTCCCATAGATTACTAGTAAATTAATGAAGTTCTTGTGCAAATTATACCTCTAGAGTTTCAAAGAATGATATTTAATCAAAACAAGTATGTATTTGAGCTGCGTGTGAGTCACATCACATCTTGCCAACAACGGTGTAAGAATGAGGATAGTGGCACAAATTGAACATTATTTCTTCATTATAAATGCCGTTCTAATGAAAGCATGTAAGATGAATTGGCATAAATTGAGCATCACCTGTACAATATCAGTATTGTACAGGTTATCTGACATGACATTTTATATAATGGCAACCATATATGCAAAAACATATATGTAGTGTAAGCATTACCAATCAAGTATATATGTATGCAGACATAGTATATGCCTTGTAGAAAAATACATAGTTTACCAAACCATTGCTTTTTATATTTTCATGGCTGGCTATTGAGTATCTTTCCTACTGAGAAAAACAATCTACATTTTGCAATAGATGAAAACAACAAATTTACATTTTCATTAATCAATGATAATAAAAATGAAGCAACTCAAATGGCTGATATATGTTACTGGTACTTGAAACTGACAGCAAATTTGTGGACCATGTATTTAATAAACACATACTATAGAATGTACTTAATATTATGGCATGTATTGATTCCTGTCAATTTTATATGTTGTTTCGTCAACAGACCTTAAGATGTACGTTCTACTGCACAACAAAGGCAGGGTTTGCAAGGCAACCATTTTTAATTTGACAAAAAATCCTTGGGATGAATCAAATGTTTTGGTTCTGAGATATTTAAGTTTAATGATTTTCATTTTTTTGAAACAACAAAACAATTCAGGACCAGAAAATATCTTCTGTTTGCAGTGAAGTTTGGTTTACTCATGTCTCAGTAAAGTGGTATTTCATTATACCTTAAAATATCACTATGTCTCACTTGTGCAGCATATGTGCAATAAAAAAATTAAAACATTCTGATGCATATCTTTAACATAAAAATCTTGTCATGTGCCAACACAATAATGCATCATCTGTTGAAATAGATGCAAAATATCAAATATGTTCTAGACTGAGAACTAGAATCTTATCAACAAATGGCATATTGATTAAAAAAATCATAACAGTTTAAAAGAAGGCCCAAACAGATCCTGCATTGTTCACCTATTTTGCATAACTGCTGACCACACACAAAGCAGTCTTATATAGTATTCATAGAACACAACCCTAATGTACAATATCTCCAAAACTGTACATCATGTTGGTTTCACCTATTTTACTATAATCCAATAAAAATTGTTTCAAAGGATAAAGGAATAATTAAATATGTAAATATGTCACTCAGAGCTGAATGTATCCAAGATACTGATCATATAAACTTATTTTTAAAACTTCATAAAACTGAATGAGAATTATGGCCTCTAGAGAGGTATCTAGCTTGGTAATCAGACAGAGTCTACCTCATTAATATGCATGGCTTCACTTGTTATATAAAAACTGTCTAAGACCATGATGATAATGGCTTATTTACAGAGTTTCAGCAAAATCTGATAAGAATTCTGATTCTGGAGTGGCAACAAGCTCAATCAATCACATACAAAATTGCCATAAATATGCATTGATTTTGCTTATAATCTAACGAATCCAATATCTTGATGCTGTATAACTATTAATGCTGATATGAAATAGAACAGCTTGAGTGTTGACAAGTTCAGTCAATCAGGTGAAAGATCACATCATTAATTTGTGTGGATCGTGCTCGTAAGTGATGATATTGGTCATACAAAACCTAGTAAAGAAGCCTAATCAGAATCATCTATAAATACAGTCTCTATACAAGCCCATATTTCAAATTGTATCAAAATCGAACAAGAAATATGACTTTGAGTGGTAACAAGCTCTGCCAAGAAGCTGTGAGATCGCTTCATTAATATGTAAGGGTCTTGCTTCTAATTAAACTCATCCAAAATCTTGATGATATTAGCCTAAGTACCAAGTTTCAGCAAAATCAGAGGAGAAATATGATCTCGTCAGTGGTAAGTTCATAAGCAAATCATATGCAAGATGACTTCATTAATATGCATAGACCTTGCTCATAAGAAACAATCCTTGGACATCTGAATAGCAAAACCTATTTACCAAGTTTTATCAAACTGAATCAGAAATACAGACTCTTAGTGGGGTCACAAGCTCAACCAGTCAGATGCATGATTATCTTATTAAAATCTCTAGACCTTGTTCATTGTCATATTCATTAGAGGATTTTTATAATATAAGCCTAGACGACAAGTTTGATTAAATTCAGACAAGAAATATGATATCCAGGATTGCAGCAGATTCTGAGAATATAATGTACAAGATCACCTAATTGATATTTTTATATATTTCTCATCATCAAGCTCAGAGATCATGACATAAATCAATATTCCAAATTTGATAAAAATCATACCAAAAATATAGAGGCAATCTAAAATGGAAGATTACTTCATTTATACGCATGGCCTTTGCTCATTATCCAACTTGTCAGAGATCTTGATTATAAACCCATATTCCAAATTTTTGTTGAAACTGAATCAGATATATTGCCTCCAAAGTAGTAACAAGCAATAGTTCACTGACTAGAGATGGCCATACTATAAGTCCTCTTGACATTCTGTGACGGTGAGATCAGAACATTATTGTTATACTGATATGTATAATTCTTGATATAAATCCACAGCTGAACAGTACCAATAGTGGATCTATTTTTGGCCTTAGTGGGTGCTGACGAAAGGTGTGATTTGCAAGATATCTTTGTCTATTTGTTAGTGTCAGGAGATTTGTATGATTTTTCACTCTGAGCACTAAACCTACTTTCCCTATAGGAATGTAACAGACCTGACACAAAGCAAGAACAAAAAGAAACACTGTTCATTAATATGATGAACAAACTATAAGCACAATTCAGAATATTATTCTATACATAATCCATAACAAATATACAAATAATAATCCCACTGAACGGAAAATAGCATATATGTGTGTGTGTGTGTGTGTGTGTGTGTGTGTGTGTGTTATAGTATGTATATATAAATGTGTGTGTGTGTGTATATATATATATATATATATATATATATTACAGTGTGTGTTTTCACACCTCTCACTCTCTTTATATGCTATTTTCTGGTCAATGGGAATTATTATTTGTTTATTTGTTATGGGTTATGTACAGAACAAGGCTTTTGATGTAGTAAATGAATATGCATGGTCCTAAGACATACAAACATGTTTCAGTCATGAAAGCATTGTTTATTTTACACCTTTTATCACTGATTTTGTCACTGATGTAAACATGTAAGTAAGACTTAGCATGTACATGTGTACATATTACCAATTATCAAAGAAATTACCATACCTAGTGTTTGTGAACATTATAGAGTCACATCAGCAATTTTTAAAAAATAACTCCTATGACGCCAACTTTAACATAATTAACCATGTGAAAAAGATGTATACATACATACAAAGCCATCTGCTGCATAAAAAGAATCTTTTTATTTGCACAAACAAAAAGAGTCATTCTTGAGGACACGACCATAAACTGTGCAACCATCTCCTTTTCTGTCATGTCAACTTTAATACTGTTCTTATCTTGAGTGCAGATATATATATGGACAGAAATACTCATAAAAACACATTTGCTACATGTATGTCACATAAAAACACATTTGCTACATGTATGTCACATAAAAATACATTTGCTACATGTATGTCACATAAAAACACATTTGCTACATGTATGTCGCATAAAAACACATTTGCTACATATATGTCAATCTTCTGTCATGGTGAGTGTGATAAAAATGTATCATCGCAAACAGTAATAAATAATTTATTGCTGCTGTCAGTTCTATTAGTGTAAAAAAATTTCTGGATCAAACACTAGTAAGAAAACTTAACCAAGAAAGATAGCAAAGAAATTAAGAATTGTTTAGTGTTGCATGAAAGAGAACATATGATCATAACCTAAAACAACTTCTGTAATCCCATATTCTGCCTTTTTCTCCCTTTGTATCCTCTGTAGACATACATATACTGGATAACAGAAATTATTCTTAAACTTTTGTATTTTGCAATTAATGAGTTAGAATAGTGATTGGTTTACGAAAGAAATTATTGAGGGGGGGGGGGCTTTTTCCTTTCTTTAACACCTTCACTTTACCATGGGATAATATGTGCCAATTTGAAAAAGAAAAACTTTGCTTTAACAGTAGTCTATAGGTGTACAAAAGATGTTTTTGAATTCTGTTTTGTTTTTCTTCATTCCTTTTACATTTTATTATTGTGTTAGAGGAAGAGAGATGAAGTTGATCTTTCTTTTGTAATGATATATTTCTTGTATATATGGAAAAGATGGATTTGTCTGAATTGTTTTAAAAGATCATGAGTAATTGACAGTACTGTGTATGGTAGGTCACAACTATGTTTACTCTACCTGGACATAAGTTTATGCTGTTTTAAAAAAAAATGGAAAACATGAACATCAAAATATTATATGCAAACTGTTGGGGTCCAAAATATTGGGAAAAGTGCAAGGATTTGTTTTACTACCTTAGAGAAAACAGTGTCAGATATATATATATATATATATATATATATATATATATATATATATATATATATATATATATATTGTTACAAGATACACATTTCACTGAAAATAAAATATATATATCAGAGCTCAGTGGAATTTCAAATGTTTCTCTAACTGTTATAGATCCAATTCAAGAGGAGTGTGCATTTTATTTAATAACAATTTTGAATATGATATAAAAGATCATAAAAGGGATCCTGATGGTAATTTGATTGCATTTAAAAAATAAATGAAAAATATTTTTCTCAAATTAATATATACAGGCCAAATAATGATTGTCCAGATTTGTATTACCCAGGTATATGATAAATGATATTACAATTGAATATGAAAATGACTGCTTGATCATCAGTGGGGGTTTCTGTTGGGTCCAAGATCCGGAATTACTAAATATGTAAATGAAATTAAAAATTGCTTCACAAAAAACAATTATAAAATGCTTCATTAGAATATGATGGACATATTGAAAATGTATCAAACACATTTAAAACTAACTATATCAGACTTGCTATTTATAGATACTCTTTTGATGGAAATTCATGGTGAAAACCATTTCATTTGATTGATATAAAAAAGTAATTGTAAAAGAAAACAAGAAAATACTGTTTGATAATTATTAGAATCAAAAAAGAAAGAACTGGAAATATAAGACAAAGTAATATTTGAGGAATTCTCACTGGTCAAAGCAAAATGGATGGAGGCTGTAATCAGGGTGACCTATTATTCTCCATACATGTATATTTTTTATATGTGAAGAAATTAGGCAAAAATATTTACTCTCAGTTTACTGATGATACTGCTTTGATTCTTGATGATTCTTTCAAATCTCTTATCTCTTCCATTGATGTACTAGATTTATTTGAAACTCAGTATTACAATATTACCAAAACAAATGCAGTCTGGGCAGGAAGTAAATAAAACAGTGCAGAAACCATTGTAGGTTAAAACTGCAGTGGGTTACTGAATTTACTTTACTGGATATTAAGTTCTGACTCAACTTAAAAAAATGATAAATTTTGAAAATAAAAAACAAAAAATAAAGAAATTTTTGTGGAATTGGGCAAAATAAGCCCTAACACCAATTGGCAAAATAGTTTTGAAAACCCTAGTGATTCCAAAATTAAACCATTTGTTTACCTCCTTACCACACCCTGCTCAGAATTTTATTAGCCAATGGAATAAACTATTTCTCACATTTATATGGAAGTCAAAAGTAGATATAATTAAAATGGAGATTATGTTTCACAGTATCTACAAAGGAGGGTTAGCAATTATAGATATTAAAACATATACATTAGCTCTAAAATTAATGTGAATTTGTAGACTTCTTACAACTAATCAAAATTTTGTTCACTTGTTTAAATGTGAAATATACAAGATCAAAAACATTGCTAAATTAGGAGAAGAATCTGTAGAACAGTTATCAAAAGAGATGAAGAATATTCTTTGGCTTGATGTTTACTGGCTTGGACACTTTTAATACAAAGAACAAGACCTGAAACAGAAGATTTTATGACAATGAACTTATGGATGAATACACCAATAATAGAAGACAAAATACACATCATATACAAAAAACAAATTGAACATAATATTATTTATATTAGTTACATGCTCACTTACCAGGGGATTTTTTAAAATTTGAAAGCTTTAAAGAAAAGTACAACATCAATAAAACTTATCTTGCCTTCCAAAGTGTGACTCAGACCATAAGATCATTATGCAGAAAATTAAACCTAAGACTGAAAACAGGCATGAATGCCAGACCATTTATCCCTTACCAATTAACAAATGACAAGACAAATGAAATCCTGGCATACAAAGGTAAACATTTTTAGAGAAGACAAATAAAATCTTGGCATACATGCATACAAATTTTTAGACAAATAAAATCCTAGCATACAAGGGTATACATTTTTAGACAAGACAACTCAAATTCTGGCATATAAAGGGTACACTGTCATAGAAATGTACTCATTTTTAGACAATATAAATGAAACCCTGTGATACAAGCATGCACATTTTTAGACAACACAAATGAAACCCTGTCATACAACTGCACACATTTTTAGAGAAGACATGTGAAACCCCATCATCCAAGGTTCACATTTTTAGACAAGATAAGTGAAGCCCTGTCTTACAAGGTTACACAGTTTTGACAAGACAAGTGAAAGCCTGTCAGCAAAGGTACACATTTTTAGACAAGACAAATGAAAACCTGTCAATCAAAGGTACACAATATTAGACAAGACAACTGAAACTCTGTCATACAAGTGTACACATTTTTAGACAAGACAAATTAAATCCTGTCATACAAGGGAATAAGACAAGACAAATCAAACCCATACAACCATACATATTTTTAGACAAGTGCAAGCCTATCATACAAGGGTATATATTTTCCGACAAGACAACCAAAACTATGTCCTACAAGGGTAAACATATTTCAACAACACAACTGAAAACCTGTCATAGAAAGGTACTCACTTTTAGACAATACAAATGAAACCCTGTCATACAAATGTACACATCTTTTAGACAACACAAATGAAACCCTGTCATACAACCATGCACATTTTTCGAGAAGACAAGTGAAACCCCATCAAACAAGGGTACACATTTTTAGACAAGACAAATGAAACCCTATCATGCAAGGGTATACATTTTTATACAAGACAAGAGAAAGCACGTCATAAAAGGGTACACAGTTTTAGACAAGACAAATGAAACCCTGTCATACAACCATACATATTTTTAGACAAGTGAAAGCCTGTCACAGAAGGGTATACATTTTAGACAAGACAACTGAAGCTCTGTCCTACAAGGGTACATATTTTTAGACAACTGAAACCCTGTCATAGAAAGTACACATTTTTAGACAAGACAACAGAAAGCCTTGTGATACAAAGGTTCTGAATTTTAGACAAGACAAATGAAACCCTGTTGTACAAATGTACCCATTTGTAGACAAGTGAAAGTCCATCATGCAAGGATACACATTTGTAGAAAAGACAAATGAAACCCTGTCACACAAGTTTACTCATTTTTAGATGAGACAAATGAAACCCTGTCATACAAGTGTACTCATTTTTAATAAATACAAATGAAACCCTGTCATGCAAGTGTACTCAATTTTAGACAATATAAATGAAACCCTGTCATATAGGCATGCACATTTTTAGAGAAGACAAGTAAACGACCATCACAGAAGGGTATACATTTTTAGACAATGCAAATGAAGTCTTGTCTCACAAGGGTACACATAGCACTCATCAAGGTGCATTTCCAGACCAAGTTTCATTTCATGTGTAGAGGCATACCACACATGCACACACAAATAAAACTGGCCATAATATAGATCAGTATAAAGCATTAATGTACACATGTCCCAGTAAAATGTAGGTCACAGTGACACTCTGTCAGTGAAGCATGAAATATAGAACACAGAGAAATACTTTTAAGTGTAGAACTAATTAAGATGCATTCCCTGACAAAGTGCCATGAATGTAGTTGTTTAAGCAATGAATACCACAATGAAAAAAAGCTAACTAAGTTTGATGATTGTAACATGAACAAGTTGAAAAATGAACCTAAATACAAAACTTAACCAAAGTCAGTGAAGCATGAAATATAGAACACAATGAAATACTTTTAAGTGTAGAACTAATTAAGATGCATTCCCTGACCAAGTGCCATGAATGTAGTTGTTTAAGCATTGAATACCACAATGAAAAGAAGCTAACTTGATCAAGTGATTCACTGACTCCTCACATCTAAGATTTTGTTCAGTGTTGATCATTTTCATGCATATTGAAATGATGGTAACAATGATTTAATTTTGTCTTTGTCATATGCCATGCAGATTATTATAATGATGTCAATGATAATTTACATTATTGTTTTAGTCTTTGTTTTATGCTGTGCCAATGAATGGATTCCTAGATACTTACTCTAATAGTATGGAAACAGAATACATTAGAACAATAAAAATACCACTTTGTTGGGTTTATTTCCATGGATTGATGTACACTTGCATCTTCCTGACTTTATTTTATTTTAACCCCGATATTATCCAAGTTTTCTTTTAGTCCTTTAACTTTGGATAATTAAGAGTCTACTGTATATACAAGGTGTAAAGAATCAAGTTAGTCATGAACTAAATACAACAACCTCAAGGTGTAAAGAATCAAGTTGGTCATGAACTAAATACAACAACCTCAAGGTGTAAAGAATCAAGTTGGTCATGAACTAAATACAACAACCTCAAGGTGTAAAGAATCAAGTTGGTCATGAACTAAATACAACAACCTCAAGGTGTAAAGAATCAAGTTGGTCATGAACTAAATACAACAACCTCAAGGTGTAAAGAATCAAGTTGGTCATGAACTAAATACAACAACCTCAAGGTGTAAAGAATCAAGTTGGTCATGAACTAAATACAACAACCTCAAGGTGTAAAGAATCAAGTTGGTCATGAACTAAATACAACAACCTCAAGGTGTAAAGAATCAAGTTGGTCATGAACTAAATACAACAACCTCAAGGTGTAAAGAATCAAGTTGGTCATGAACTAAATACAACAACCTCAAGGTGTAAAGAATCAAGTTGGTCATGAACTAAATACAACAACCTAAGTCAGTAAAATGTGAAAAGTAGGTTACAGTGACCTTTTACAGTAAGGGTGTGGTACTAATATGAAATCAAATAGTGTTATGATTCTATTGTATACAGCCATTGAGGAATTCATTTGAAAGATACAATTTAACCAAAAGTGATTGATGCATACAATGTAGGTCATTGACCAACATTTGTGACAAGTGTGCAGTACTCATAAAGATGCAAATTACAATTTTAACTATTCCATGCATAACTGTATTTATACAGTGTGTTTAAAACAACTGAGATGAACACCACAGCTTAATCAAGAATATAAACCTAATACTGTATACATGTACAAATGCAGCCCAGCCCCCTCCTCTGGTGGTAGGTGCTTTGAAACTCACTCCAAACTGTTGCTTAGGACTCAGAAATTGTTCACACTTGTTGAATATGTGTGTATGAAATATTTTTTAATATGTCTTGCTGCTATTTCACAAAGGGAGCTAAATAATGGGAGATTAAAGATTTGTCAATGTGCATCTTTATATGATCATAATATTACCTAGTTTTGCAACAATCCTTGTCAGAAAAAGTGCAAGGCAAATTGTGTTCACAAGTCTGAAATACAGTGCCTTCAGCAGCACAGTAAGGGTAATCACTTTAAATCAAATTTCAAGAGCAGATTAATTTGTTAATATGTGCATCTTCTTATGATCACCATGACATTTAAAGTTGCATGGCAATCCTGTTAAAACTGCGACCACTTCTGTTAACAAGCCTCTGTCAGATACTGTATCTACATCAAACTATGAAGTAAAAGAATATGGCAATAAATCCTACAAGAGGCTCAAGTGGCCATGAAATTGCTCTCCTGTGTAACTGACAAATGTAAGCTTGTGAAAGAATATTCATACATGAAGTGCATACATATGAACATACATTCCTCCCAAGATTAGGGGTGTCCCTAAATCATCCTATCACTCATTGAAATCTCCAACATACTCAAAATTATTATTAAAAAATACTTGAACAAGTGTTTTTAGACCTTGCTTCCAGTTTAGTATACATGCCAATGAAGGCTTGAATTACTTTGGTATTGACTGTGTCGGGTTCATGATACTGGGACAGGATGGGAGATATTGGATCTTAGTATCTAGTTCCTGACTGCATCAGCTGTGGCTGTATCTTAGCTGGTGCTTACCACTGTTGATCTGCCTCACACATTTTATTAAGTGTAGAAGGGCTGTTGTTCCTATCTGGTATTAGACCTAATGATATCACTGAAAACATATTTTATTTGGGTTGAGGAGTGTGTGAGTGTGATTTGGATTTTTAATGTTGCTTTAAAAAAACTTCAGTTGCTCTAACCACTAGGCCACTGCAGTAATCTCTTGGGTTGAGAAGATGAGGGAGGAGCTGGGGCTGTATGTGACTTGTTGGTTCACTTCCTGTCCTTTTCTACTGGGACACTCTCTGCTTCCATATGGACATTATTTCATGAGGTGACATCAGTGGTTGTGCTAATGATATCATACTCTTTGATTTTGTGTTTGTTTGCCTTATATCATTTTAGTGTGGAGAAAACTGATGCTCATTGACTTTCCATCCAGCATTTGCAAAAGTCACATGTACTATATGAGTCACATCCCATGTATTCCACTGCATACAGTCTGGCTAGAATCCACCCATTTTTAAACCACTTGGACTAAACACACCTTGTCCTGCTCATTCTGTTTAGATGCATATGTAGAGAGCTAACTTGCTGAGAAGTGAACAATATAAATGGCTATATGCATTACCCTCATAATCCTGTGGTCTGCTACATAAATTTCCAGTGGAGGCTAATAAACAAATTGATGTCAATAGGAATTTTCCATAGGACCTTTTCTGTCTGTTAATTCTCAGTTAGTGAAGGCAAACATATTTTAGGTCAGCACGCATTACTGAATGAATCTACAGATGACAATTTTAAAAAAAAATGGCACTGATGTGTCTCAGAGGATGAAGTTGTTATTCAAAAAACTTAGAAGAATTTTATCTTGGAAAGAAATGAACTTGTTGAATTTTAAAAATTTGTTGGGTTTGCTTCATTGTGTTACACAGTCTAAGACCACAGACTTGTAACAATGTTCATACTGATTGCATATTTATTAGAAGTAAAAGCACTCATATTAGAATTAAAATGCATTTTGTAATATAAATATGATAAAGAGTGAGAAAAAATTCAGTGCAAAAAAATCCCAGCTTCAATAACATTACAGGCCATTTACTGGATAGAGTTCCAGAAGACAGATAATGCATCCTAACTCCATGACTTGGATATTTTGTTTTTTTTTAGAATCCATTAAATTTATTACACATTACTTTCAAGGGTGAAAGAATCTAATTGGTCAAATTTAACATTCCTAGGCCATAGTTAAAAAAAACAACAACTGGTTTTATAAATCATACCAAATTCACACAAGCATACAATTAATTTCTTACCTTATTGATTCTTAAATAATCTTTGTTGTGGTCTGCTTTAGACATTACAACCATGTCTTTTGTAATTGCTTTAAGCTTAACAGGGGCACTGGAAAGTCCCTATTGTTTTATTGCACTCATGCCTCCAGGTCACGATTGGTGCTCCAGACCTTGTACATACAATCCAGAGTGGTCATTTCTTTGTCTTTGTCTTTGCCAACCTTTGGGTAAATGGCTACCAGATGGCTGGAGTCCTCAACTTTCTGTCCATAGTGTTTATGAAATGTTAGCACATCTCAGTCCACCTTCTTCTCCACTGGAATAATTTGGTTAAGAAAATATGTACATACCAAGCAAATTCCAGAACTGATGTCTAAACCCCTGCCACCTTTTACTGGAATTGGGGGTGTAGGTGATAGAGAAAAGGAGTAGGTGACAAAGCTGATATATAGTAAATGATTTAAGGTACATTTCTACTGGACACTGATAATGTACAACACTGACCATTGAACCAAGGTGAGGTCTGATTAATATAAACTGGATTAAAAATGTGGATCTATGATTTAGTAGCCATAACTCATAATGATACGGGAGACTACAATCAAATTTCACTTAAGTTAGATCATGAGTGAACTGTTGTAAAGTCTTCTTGCAATACAACAATTAGGATTAATGGGATACTTGTGCTGAAACAAAAGTGGATGCATCCAGCAATGAGGGGTTAAACTCTGTTAAATGATGATGCCAACTGAACATGAAACAATCACACTAAGACACAGCATTATCAATATAAAGTTGGATCTCAAGGAAGTTAATGCAAAGTTTGCAAGTCTGACAGTTTAGGCCATAACTCTGCTAAAAAATGTTGTGGCATGACAAACATGCACCTAAGCAACACTGATAATCAAACTCAGCTTGAGTCTCTTTAGTGTCAAGCTGCCTACACAATCCATTTGAAATCCAACAAGGAAGTAAACAGTACAGCAACAAAAGTGGCTTGGTGTGATGATCAGGGGCTGTAACTCTGACAGAAAGATGATAACTGAACTGAGCTGAAGCCTCATCAATATCAAGCTGCATATAACATTTGGTTAAACTCCAGGTAAAATTAAATAAGTTATTATGCAGAAATGAAAGTAAATCAAGCTAAAATGCCACCAAATGATGATGCATAATGCTGATAGTCAACCTTAGCCAATATCAATATCAAACTGTCTATCAAATTTGTTTGATATCCAATCATAAATATATGCAGTTTTTTGTTGGGGTTAAAACTAATTTGAAATATGTATATAACCACCTGCCACTGCTGCCTCACTTACCTTTAGTGGGATAGAATTACCCATGTCCAGATTATAAAATTCCACCCTAAATGTAAAGTTGAAGAAAGTCAAGAACTAGAATGGACACAGACACTGTTTGATTCCCACATCACTACCATATACACAGTATCCACCCTCTTTTATTTGGACCCAGACTTTGGACATCAACAAGGTGGGAGGTTATCTTGCAGTTGTGACATGTAAGTATCACGTAATTAAAATTAGTCCCCCCAAAAATAAATACAGTTTAATACCAGCAATATATTAGCTATCACTACTTTCATGCTGAATTTACCAGTGTGATGGGAGACTGATGGTATCAAAAATTCTTTTTCTAAAATTGATATACCAGTGCTCACCTTTATGGTAGGATTTATACACTACTGTAAAGCTGGCATCAGCTTGAGCCACTTTTGTGCTGCAAGTATTAGACACAAAGACATGCCGACACTCTCAGGTGCGAGAAGACTGAAGGTAGAAGGAGAAGGAGTGTACATGTAACTGTCAAAATAAGGCTCACATAACAGTTTCCAATAATGAAAGAGTTAGATACAGCCATGAAGCAGCATATGCTCTACCTACATGGGCTTTAATTTTAATAAAGGAAAGGTCTCTTGATAATAAGGACAATCTGCCTGAAAAATGATCAACGCAAACTAAAGCCCTTTAGAAGCAGCCAGCCAAACAGAAGTGTAAAGCCCTAACTGGACATAGAAGTCTATCTTGACCATTCCCAGTACAAATATGATGAGACTGTAGCTGTTAAATAAGGCTGGTTTTTGCTAAAAGAAAATGCTTGAAAAGGAAGAAAAATAGAGCCATGATATCATAATTGCCAACAGTTCATGGGCAGTGTGTGTGTGTGTGTGTGTGTGTGACTAAGACCACAACATGCATGAGATTCCATATAGGCATTAGTGAGCAAGAAACCAGACTCTAAATACCTGATAAGGCAGGATATATGAGGGTTCAAACCAATGAACGGACCTTATGAAAACTTGAGTATGTTGGATAAGGCTAGCCTATAGCCTTTAACAGTAAAAACCAAACATTGTCTCTTTGAACAGGAAAACAATGTCTGCCACTACTCAGTGGCCATAATGGCTATCTGAGTGGAACCATTTACATTTAGGATCAATTACACCTTGGTACGTTTGAGTGTGTAAAGCTTCATACAACCCTCCAAGTAGTATAGGAGTTATGATAACAGATGATGGATAATCATTGCAATCGCATCAGCCCTTCTGGTCTATGACCATTCTAGCTTAAAACTGCAAGACAAGTTGCAATCAAAAGATGCTGCATTCAGCTGCAAACAAAACAAAGAGCAATAACTATGAAAATAAATGCAAAGGACAAGGCATATATACTGGTATATGTATCTTTAAATGATAACAATAAACAATTACCAAGATCCCTCCAACACTGCAGGGCTAGTTACACTAATCAGATTGTGTCGCTGTGGGATTAGTTGCATTAATCATATTGTCATACACTAAAGCACTAGTTGCGCTAATCAGATTGTGTCATACACTGCAGGACTAGTTACACTAATCAGATTGTGTCATACGCTGTAAGGCTAGTACTAATCAGATTGTGCCATACACTTCAGGACCAGTTGCACTAATCAGATTGTGACATATACTGCAGGACCAGTTGCACTGTTCCAGTTGTGTCATCCACTGCAGGACTAGTTGCACTAATCAGATTGTCCCATGAACTGCATCAAGCTATAATCCCCAAAAAACATTACTCTTACATTAGTTATGAGAAGAAGGTGATTTATTGATATGTGCATCATCAGCTGATGACCATAATATTTGCAACCTCTCTTAACAACCCATCAAAAATGGATGGACTAGTTTGCACTAATGAGAATGTGTCATACACTACATTAACATAGGGGCCCCGAGTGGCCGAGTGGTCTAAAGCGCTGACCGTTACGGATCACTGCCATCTCACCTCTGTCTGCGTGAGTTCGAGTCCAGGCTCGGCTAACGTGGGTACGTGAGAAAGCCCGCCAGTAGCTTCTTGTGGGTCGGTGGTTCTTCCCGGGATTTTCCAGGGTTCTTCCTCCACCATTAATACTGGCCGTCATGTATAGCCTATTTTGTGCTGAAAAATGGCGTTAAACCCTATAACAACAACAACAACAACAACAACAACATTAACATATACGGCAAACAGGGTAACACAAATACTGTAGGAACAAAATGATTCATCAGCATGCGCATATTCAGGTGATGACAGTAATATTTACCAAGCTCCATGGCAATTCACAAAGAAACATGTGCTAATGAGATTGCAATAGAGAGAAGTATACATGTATACCTGGTGATACATACAAACAAAAGATTCATTAAAACAGAATGATCTTAACATATTCTTATTGCATTTCTGCTTTACTGTAATTGATATATTTTTTTTTTTTTTTACTGAAATGTGTTCATAAAATAAATGCATAATTTTAGGCTTTTTGTAAAAAGGACATGTTACTTCATGAGTAAGGTATTTTACATTTTCATGTCTTAGAAACTACATGTAGAAATTACTTTGATAATTAGGAATGAAAGATTTTTGACATATCAGAATACTTACTGGCTTTGAGATGACCCCATATGATTATAAAGGATATTTTTCTAAAAAGTGAAATAATGACTTAATAAACATATTTCTTGGATCCCAAGGATTTTATTATACACTAGTAAATTTAAGTAATATAACTAAAGTTGAGTGATTTGTTTGCTTCTTGGGTTTTGTTCCTTTCCTCTTGGTAGGTAGATACAGTCTAACCTCTCAATAGCAGCACCCATGGGAAAAGACAAAACTGGCTTTCATATATAGGTGACCTCTGTACACGGGTTCACTTTTTAAAATTGATTTTTGAATAAATACCATGCACTGAATATCATTATTGTTATTGTTGTTGTTGTTATTGTTATTATTATTATAAACATGGTCACATATTAGACTGGATTCTTTACAGACCTGATGATAATATTCTTCAGTCCTCCCTGGTGTCCCACGAACTTTCATCAGATCACCT
>JAECUM010054466.1:0-13972 GCA_016617855.1 Megalonaias nervosa
ATATATATCCCCGTTTCTAGCTAATGAAGCTGAACATCTATGAAACTGAAAATAAATATGCAGTCCCTAATATTCAAACGAAATGACTTACATCTCTTGGAATGTTAATATAGAATGTATTTTTCCTTTGCATATGACGTTGAAATAGTTTTCTTTTTCTTAAAAAGATATGATTAATTATTAAAATAGACTAGAAATGTTTTTCTCATATCGGGAAATAAACATTAGCAAAATGATGTACTCTTTGTAGCATATATTATTATTTTTTAAGAAAGGTTTGATTTAACTGAACAGCATGTAACTGACAAATATTGGTGAATTTATTAAGAGTTATCCGAAATAAAATTTAGGACTAACTCATGATTAATACAGTCGATATGTCATGGGCCCTAAGATATTATCAGAACATATAGTAGAAAGTTATTGTGGTACATATAAAAACAGCACGTCATATCTTATTGTTCCATTAAGTGCCTTATAATACACATTTCTATCCGTTACATTTTCTTAGTCGATATGGCTAAAAGACTGAGCAAAGTGTTTGGCTCCACTTGTTTCAGCTTCCATTACAGTAACATCATTATCGTCAACAGCAACAACAGCAGCTACAACAACAACTACTACTACTATTGCGGTTACTAAAACTACCACTACTACTACTACTACTACAACTACTACTACTACTACTACTACTACTACTATTGCTGTTACTACCAGTACTACTGCTGCTACGATTACTCACAATCATTAAAAGTTGCGTTACTAAATTTACACGTGATATGTGTTTGAGAAGAGGAGCCACGCATTCGTTCTTGACATTTCCACTTTCAGAAAGACTCCTGTATAAACAACGACTGACGGGTTATGAATTTTCCATTAAATGATAAATGGAGTTGGATTGCACCTATATTTAATTTGCGTGTTTTAGAAATGTACTCAATAAACCCATTAGAATCTGTGTAGCATATACAAATATTTATAATTAACAGTACTGATGCCTCTTTCTCTTTCTACTATTTTACATCTTTAATAGCTGGCGCGTGATACTATAGTGTTCCCTTTTTTATAGTTCATATACTTTTCAGTTTCTGAAAGGGAACGACAAAAAAGATGGCATAGTGTTCCTTAAATATATATATATATATATATATATATATATATATATATATATATATATATATATATATATATATATATATATATATGTGTGTGTGTGTGTGTGTGTGTGTGTATGTGTGTGATTTAAAAAAAGATTTGATCCGTAAATTTGAAATGACATGATAGTATGGACTACATCTTCTTCTCGCATTAAATTCGTATGATATACTGAAATGATTACATTTTCATTAATGGTATGCGTCGACATTTATGTATCTATATATGGATTTAAGCACATATTTATTTATTTATGCCTTAAAAAATAACCCCAAAAACATAATGCGGAGTTAAATTAAGTTGGTGTCGGGGAGGGAGAGAGGTGAGATGTTCATAGATGGTTTTATACATGTATTAATCGCCTCATGCAATATGTTGTTGTTTAATTGACAAGGGCCCCGAGTGGCCGAGTGGTCTAAAGCGCTCACCGTTACGAATCACAGCCGTCTCACCTCTGTGCTCGACCAATGTGGGTACGTGAGAAAACTTGCCCATAGCTTTTCTTGGGTCGGTGGTTCTTTCTGGGGTTTTTCCGGGTTCTTCCTCCACCATTTATACTGCCCGTCATGTATACTATCCTGTGCTGAAAAATGGCGTTAAACCATACAACAACAACTTAATTGAGATAGTGAGGTTTCGAAAACCAAAATTTCTTTCTCTGTTGTGAAGCGAATTAAAACTGGAGCCATGTCTAAACTATTAATATTCACATCAATTCAAAATCAATGATTTCTTCTAAAGTACTAAATATTATTTCCTTCTTTAGTCTTATTATTGTTTATAATGTTTAAAAATACCGTTTATTAACATTTTATTTTATTTGCGATACAGCACGTGTTGCAAGACAACTTGCAACATCACAACATCTATAAAGGGCGAATATTTATTTTTTCCACGTTACAAAATGGCATGCAGTTTCAGAACATTGTAACATAAGAAAAAACCCGTCGGTTACGAAATTTACGAAATAGCTCGGGTTAGTTTATGACCACGAAAAGGTCGCAAAATTACACTGGACTGGTCACAATGTCGTTTCATGGCAAGCTAGAACCTGCCCAACATTCAAACTAAGATTTTCCATTTTCTCTCACAAGTACATTCCCCAAGTTTCCTGAAATAAATTATTTTGGGTTTATAGCATTATTATACACAATAGTCATAATTGGTAACCTGCGAATCATTTGTATGCAGATCAGTTCGTTCTTAAATATCAGAAATAAGTGTCCAGTCCTGTATAAAAGTTTTGCTAATACCGGTAGCTGGTCTCGAAATTTGATTTAGAGGTTGTTGTTTTTTTTTAATGAGTAAAATAACCTATGAAATAAATAAAATAGTCCAGTGCACACAAAATAATCGAAATAAATTCTGAATGCTGATTAGTAAACGAGTAATTTTTCCTATGTATTTTTTCATGTGTTACACTGGGTTTTGAATTATCCATTGCAAGTTTTGTTTGTTTTTTCACACTTTGAATGCAATCGTTTTCAACGCTTTATCGAGTCATAAAACACTAAATTAAAACAAGAAAATCAAATTAAATTAGTTTTAATAATATAATATGACTAGACAAAAATTCAAAACAGACTGTGATTGCTATTATAGTTTTAATATGAATAATATATATTCTAGTAATGCGGGGGCCGCGCGGGGGGGGGGGGAGCGAATAATCTAAAACTCATGCCTTTACCGATGACTGCTCTCTCACCCCACTCCGCGTGTGTTCGAGTCTCTCGTTAGGCCTATGTAGTATGTGAGAAAATTTGCCAGTAACTTTCCGTTGGTCGGTGCTTCTTGCTTCTTGTTGTTTTTTCTTTTTCTTTTTGTTTTCTTTCTTTCTTTTTTTTTTTATTTTTGCCAGTTACATTGTCGTGATGTGTCAGTGTGTTTTTAGTAAATCTTGTTAGACACGCGGATTTACTAAATTTTGTTGCGTCTTACACTTGCATGACATAACAACCACTAATAACAACGCATCGTGTATGGATTGGCTCAGTACATATATAAGAGTATCCATACATATTTTGTTGTTTAGACATCCATCCATCAATCCATTCAACCATCCAACTATATATACAAGTAGTTATCCACACGTATTTACGAATGTGTGTACCTACCTGTCCACAGTCAGTCAGATAGATGGAACAACAGACATGTACTAACGGAAAGCCATTCATCTACGACAAAGAAGTGAAAGTGATATTGTAAATTCGCTTACAAGTCTACTATTTTTGGACTTTCGTGCTTATTTCAACTGGTCACAAATGATGATGTTTTTGTTTACGAGCCAGTCATACATTATTTTGTAGTACAAATCGACGGAGATCTTTTACTTTTAAATTCTAATACATGTATTTGTAGTCATGTAGGAAGTGAAACAAGTATGACCGCTCTCCGCACTTCAGTTTATGGTTGTTCCATCGCGTAGTGCGCGGTGTACGCTATTCAGTGATCTGACTGTAATTTTAGTTCTTGAGGGCTGTGAAATTTTCCTAGCTATTTGAGAAGCCTTTTATCGCATCAAACTCATAAATAAATATTCATGTACAAACACTTCAATAAATGTGTGCTATATTACATATTCGCAGTACCACGTGTTTGTTCCACGAAGAGAAGTTTGCGTGTCATCTCTCTCTACTAAACATGGCATGAGAGAGAGAGAGAGAGAGAGAGAGAGAGAGAGAGAGAGAGAGAGAGAGGAGTATTACAACTTACATTTTCATAACCTCCTGCAGTTTGTGTCTCTATTCTTTCATTTATGCATTGATTCTTTCCCATTTCTTGCTTTCATGTTATTGGTAATCGATGCTAATTTCAGTTCCTGTCTTTTATCTGACAGTTCCCTTCCATCAGCACAATCTTTCTTCAGTTGAATCTTATGTGATTCACTTCTTTCATTTCTCTTTCCTTTTCAATTTTATTTTTCATCTGTTCGCTTGTTTAAATTTCTGTCTGCATTCATTACAACTTTAAACGATTTTTTGTGTTCCTTTTGCTTTAAATCTGTTATTTTGTTTGTCACTATGTACTTTTTAATGAGAGACGATCACTGTCTTAAGCCCATACAACTAAATGGAAATTTAAATGTTGTTACTTTCTATCTTTTATGTCTCACTGCAGGCTTCAAAAGACAATTGACATTCTTTTTTAAACTCAAATTACCAATATTTACTTAATGCAGCCGCCAGATAAGTAAATAAATAAATACATAAATATAGTAATTTAAAATCTGCCATCATCAAAAGGAGATCACATTTTACTCTACACTAAACAAAGCAACTTATTATTGAGTATTGAATATTCTTTAGGTTTGACTTCTTGCGGTTAACACGCTCGATATAAAATTTACTGAAGGTACAAAAGTGAAAGTATATGTGACAGACAGTAGGAGAAGTGATTATCAAAATTATGACTGCATGTCATGTTCCAGTAGCAGATAACAGCAATAAATCAGATGATAATGAGTAGTGGTCTTGTTTAATAGATATGTTGATGTGTCATAAATCTGATTAAAATAAGTGTATATCACTCCATCGTATGAAACGTCATTGGGGAATTTATTCTTTGGAAGCATGAGAAAACGAATGAATGAATGAATGAATGAATGAATGAATGAATGAATGAATGAATGAATTTAGTGATGTGATTGAATATCAAAAAGACCAAAAGCTACTCAACGTAATTACATATAACAGGTCATATTGATACTGTCGATTGTATGTGTAAAATTGCATATAATTTAGGTCCCATGAATGCTATCGATTCTATCGAGGATAGAGATGGTCTTTTTGTTTTTGAAAGATTCCAAAGTGCGCACTCGCGCAATGTAAATGTTGTTGTTGTTGTTGTTGTTGTTGTTGTTGTTGTCTGCTACCTCATCTCTTACATTAATAGTATCATAAGCAGTTGACAGTAACGGCACCAAGTTGAAATTGTACAGTGTAGGATATGCACAGGTTATCGTTGCAGTGAAGATGGTCTCTCGAATGGTCTTATAACAACTCGTAAATTTAAATTCATTATGAACATGCATTTATAAGAATGCTGTCTCGATATATAACACATGACAAAGTATTTAATGAACATAAAATCATGATAAAACATTTCATATGACCTGTCAGATCTTGGAAGCTCTTTGGGATTACCTTAATTTATATTCCATGGTTCCACCAACGAATATTCTAAGAACTTTCTGTCTTACCAGACACATCTTACAATAGATCCAATATACTCAATGTTACCAATCATTTGTCTTTCGATATATACAAAGACAATTTTTCAATACATGTATTAATTATATGTAATAACCAGTTTGAAAATCTCGTCGCTATTCTCGTGAATTAATAGTCATATCAACAAGAGTTTTTCACAAAAAGACTTCATATGATATTTAGTTCGTCCTAAAAGAAGATGGGGCAGATCTGATGTTCAATACGTTTGTCACGGTGGTTATCTTGAAAATCTTCTTATTGCTAATCCTCAAGAATGAAATGTAATAGAAATATTGACAAGGGTTTTGCCAGAAGACATCAAATGGTGTCGTACAGTGACCATCTTGAAAATTTTGTCGCTATTTCTCCTGAATGAATGATGATAACAACATGTGGTTTTACCTGAAAGACTTCTGACGATGTCGGTTTGGTTATAACTGAAAATGATGCCGATCCGACTTCTATCATGACCATCTTGAAAATCCTGTTATCATTACATTTCCTAGACGACTTGTTATATCGACATTCTTGTAATGTCTAGTAGTAGATAGAAATGGTGTCAATCTGATCTCCACAATGACATCCATCTTTAACATCTTGTTATCCTTGGTCGTCCAAACTGAAAATCATATCTACGCTAGGCCTCCATAAGAAGACTTCTTATGATGTCTTTTTGGTCCTAAATCAAACTGATGCCAAGCTGACATCCAATCTGTCCATCATAGCAACAAATTGTTATCGCTGAAGAATAGGAATAAATGATGGTTTCAACACTCGGCAGATAAAAGGAAGAAATGGTCTTTCTTGTATTCCTCGAAATTCTTTTCTGCCTGTAGAGCACCATACTTTCGTGGCCTCTTACTGTAATTTATAATTTACGTTATACAGAGGATACAACACTGGTAAATATTTGCTTTCAAGTAGATGATTCTGTAGATTTTCTTAGTTTCATCTTATATTTTACGACTATTCGACAGATATCTCCTCATCGTGCATAGATGATTATGTACTTACTGATATGTGTTTCAATTTCCATTATTTGTTGGTTTTTCTTAATAATTATGTTATATACATCTGTATTTTGCAACAGATTTTGTCCAGAATCAAGTTCACTGTATACATGACCAGGGACATTTATTTGGTAAACAACAGAATACATAGCTTACATTTTCTCTATGAGCGTGGATTAAATATTCAGATCATTAATAATGTAAACATAGTTACCTGAATCTGAGTTAAAAGATACGGCCTTGATTCTGATCTTAGAATCGCCCCTCTTTAATTGATTTGGCGCTCGTTATCTAGAGGATGACCTCCCTCGATGTTATTGCCCAGTGTGAATAGATAGGTAGAACATTGACAGAGAACTAAGCAAGACTATTGAGAAGAAATAACAAATACGAGCCCCCTTAAATAATAAAAATAAAATAAATTTTAATCAATTAATACATAAACTAAAATTGCAATTACAATCCAACCGATTTACATTAATGGAATTTAATAGCAGTGTTCAGTTTACGGATTCGTTCATCATAGTAACGAGTGGTGAAAAGAGTACAATATCCACGCTCGACTTTCATCACCTGGCGTCGTTCTCTCTTTGTGTATTCCACGTCTAGCGTGTATGCTTGGTTCGTCCTCTTGACCCTTCTATTCTGAACTCTCTATTTGCGTACTTCCCTCTTGGACTGTCCTCATCGGGTTAATCGGGGAGGAATATAGAAAGCTGTTCCCTTAAATGACAAAATTACGAATAAAGCTACATATGTTCACCACCTATCCGTATATATAAAATTCTCTTACTTCCGTTATTCAGAGACGTAAATAGCTATCCACACTGCATAATGTGACCTTAACGATTAACGATCCTTACAAATATACTGTATTTAAGGTAAGGTACAATCGTTGTCTATAGTTACAAATGATCATTGCAATATACCAAGTCTGACCTTAATTAAACAGTTCATCGTACCTGTTCCACGCGGCAATTGATTAGCAATTGATACGTGTTCTGTATACAAACGATGCTGTCGTATATATCAGCATACATTACTATACGTCTTCTTACATCTGGCTAGTCAGTTCCACTCAATAAGATAAATGCTCGATTACTATTGCATAAGATTCACTAAATTCTAACTTACAGTAACCAATAACCTGCAAGATCATTTAAGCATTACAAAATCATATATAAATATGCAATTATCATTAACTTACGATAAACAGTATCATCCTACAGACAAAGGAAATTATTTCATAAATCCCTATAAAATACCACACATTTGAATATTTGGATTATTCATAAATCCCTATGAAATACTATACATTTGCATAAAACCAAACAACAAAATAGAAAATTACATGGAAATTAAAATTGCGTACCTTAATACACAAACCATGCGTCGTAGCACTATAGCCAGTCCTTTCCTTTCAAGACAGCTATCTGGCCTCTCTACTTTGTTAACGAGGGAAAACTCTTCTCAGGAGTTTCAAATTCGACTTCTCGCAAGCAAAATTGGACTAAAGAATTCTGAGCCAAGTCGCTACCTTAAATTCAGATTACTTCCAATGTGTACGCCTTAATTTTAACTGACCAATCGAAAGCAACTGTTCCTAATTTTTCCCCAAATAATCATGTCTTTTCTCAGATTTTGACAGCCTAGGATATGATGCAATTAGCTTTACTATGAAGATCAATTATTTGACATGCGGTCCTTTACGAACAGATACGGTCGTAGTTCTAATGTACTCTGCCAATATACCATTACGATGACTGGGTCAATTCCACTGAAGCTTAAACGTAGGCCCTTTTATGTTTCACAGATGAAACAAGGGAAATATTAAAGTGAACTTTCTCAAAGACTTTTCTGGCTTGACTATGATAACATTTTGATGCACAATTTATTCAACTTTAGGATCCAGTACTTCTTCAAAATTCGACACATTACACATTCCAAATGAGAGCATTTCCAAAAATAGGTATATAATCTTGTTTATCTACAACTTATTTATTCTTGCCTTAACATTTTTTTTTTTTTTTTTTTTTTTTTTTTTTTTTTTTTGTTTTTTTCAATTGGGGGATTTATTTAGTCAAATTATTATTCACTGGAATTACAGAGTTCCGAATAATATTCTTTGCCAAAAACATTCATTTGGAATTATAGTTAATTCAGTCAAGGATATTTTCTGGGCTATATTATTATGATACATCTAAAGACTGTTAGCACATCATTACAAATCAGGACACTGTAAGATCAATACATTCAATATCAGAACGTATTTGGGATACCACAGGAATTCAATTGGAACGTTATATATTTGGACCTGTGATATAACTTTTAGGACTACTTGGTGTTTGTCGGAAGTGGTGGATATCTGTGTGAGATCCTCTGTCCTTATAGTTCTTGGTTATCGCCCGGATCGAGTAAACAATGAAATAAAATATGAAATTAATGTAAGGAATAACAGAGATCTGAGCAGAGGTATAGAATAGAACATAGTAAAACGTAACAATTTAATCAATTACATGAACAAATTGAAATTGAACATGAATCATTTCTCTTATAAATAGAGTTACAAAATTGCTGTAAGTACAGGTATGGAGCTATTTGTTCCCTCAACTAAAAGTATAATCCCCAATCTAAATACGTGTCAGGGTTTTTCTTCTCCTGGGATCAAACTCTCTATTACGTTAGATATCATCTATCGTAATTCAACAGAACTAAGTGATGGTCATTTCGCTTCCTAGTACAGATACGCACACCCGACCATCATAAATTAATGTTTGGTTATTTTTGTGGGTTTTTTGTTGTATTTTGTTTTGGTTTTTTTTGGCGGCTAGTCTTATTTTTAACTATAACTTTGACATTATTAACCTTCTTAGATAAATCAACATACCCCATTATGGGCTGTAAATTAGTGGCTGACTATGTCAGTCGTCACATGTTCCAAATGCTAACATCATCGATTATCGGTTGAAAAATTTCCCAACTTAATTATGCAAACAAATTTATGGACTTCGCTTCTGGTCCTATCTACGTTATTTTGCTAATTAGCGATTCATTGACATGTATTTCCAGACAAAGAAAAATCAAATCTCAGCATCATTTAAGACAGATAATTTACTTTTCGCCGTTTGCATCAGATGAAATCCATGAAATTTGAACGATACATGATTTCTATTACATTACAAAACCACCAAATCCGAACACATTCAATATCAATGAAATATTGTATGACATTCTTACAATACAGGAATCATATAATATTCCAGACCATTAATGCACGATTATTTTCTGAACTCAAGGAAAAATTGAAGTATGAATTTAAAACGAACAAATTCAACAAATAATTACAGACTTACATCAACGAACATATTGTACTCTACTGAGACAATACCTTTGTGCCATTCCGAGCACTCGCTCGCTTATCATCAGAGAATTCCCTCTGTCTCTTCCCTGGTACTGGGTCTTGCAAATTTCCAGACCCTATTCCCCTTGGTCAATTTATTTAACGAGAAGAGTACCTTTTACTGATCTCGGAACCAGCTCCCCCTTTCGGTAGAAAAAACCGGACTAACTAATATTGCGAAGGAGCTTACTTTAAAACTTCGAATTTCGTATGGGAAATACATCTCCTCGTTTAACTTACCCAGTCAGGATTACTTTCTCTTACCGACAAAAGTTTATCACTCCTAGTTAGAATAATCCTCTCTAGTCAGCCTTTATTAATAACCTTTCTGGAAAATATTATTTTATGACACCTGCTTCAAATGGCCGAATTTTCCCACTTTTTGTGTGCTCTGGTTGTCTCAACCTTGTTATTCTCTTCACCTAACCCTAAATTGATACATCTGTCAGTCCGTTATCGAACGGACTCTAATTAAGAGTCAGTTCATGTCCTAAACAGAACAGATCTTTTCCTCGCTGGCATACGTGAAACTTAATGGTTACGTGTCACGCTGACCACGACAGCATGTACTGAGAAAATTCCACAATTTTGAACCATTACAGTTTTTAATTCACAATCCTGTAAGTTGTTTTTAAAATTTCTCTTTGTATCCTACGGAAATAATTTATTTGTTGAAGTTTGCAATACTTGTTGGGTTTCGCTCATTTCTGTTACTTAGTTTACCGTAGAGTCGTATCACTACCCAATACGTTGGTATTTTCTTCTGACATTTCCGTTGCTAGCATTGAAAACATCAACGCATTTTAAACGGGAATTTCATGCAGATCTTTGAAACCGCCAGTATGTTAGACATTTCGTAAAGTTTCGTTGCAGAAAAGACAAATTTTTATCACCATTCATTAGCCTGATCGAAAATCTATGTTTCACACTTGGACATCGTTCATATATTTTTGGCGACCCTGGTTATGATGGAATGAAATAATTATTGTGACATGATTATAATCATCGGCTCCACGGAGCCTGAGGAATGCAATATATCTAGTCATAGTTTATGAAATGAAGCAATATGTTTCTGCAGATTTATTACTAGTAAATTCCAGACTGCTGTTTTCAGAGCGCAGTATCGCTTACTTGGTGGTTGTTCGTGGCTAACGTTGAAATGGTGCTAATACTCATTCGGTGCTTAACTCGGTCAAAATTCTAAAGCCCGGGCTTGTAATTGACATCCATTCACGAGTGCTTAGAGTCTTTACTTCAAACGCCATACCAGTCTAACACTGTACGACCACATATTGAATGGATGACAATTGCTTGCCTGTCATTTATTTTGAACGCGCCAGGCACTGATTGCTAGCACCATTTCAACTTTAACTGTAACAGGAACAATGCTGATAAGCATTCAAAATCTGATTGTGATACATTGGAAAAGTGGGAATATCTCTGAGTGTATTTTAAACATGTTGCTAAATGTACGTCATGATATTTTTTTCACCAACAACAGAGAGTAGGGAAAATATTCTACACAGATAAATTAGAAGTTCTAATATTTAGACAGCCTTAGGCTTGAAGGTGTGCTGAAAGGGAGACTGGCTACAATCTGAAAAATGTATCTTAATATAAAAAATGGAATACGCTCAAATTGTCCGCGGAATACTGTCAAACCACGTAGTTAAATTTTTGTCACATACGTTTTGCCAATTTTCTCCTTATAGTGCTTGTGTCCAAGAAAACGTTAAGGCCAATACATTATATATGAACTACGAAACGTCAATTACTTGCAATAAATACCTTGCGGGTTTTACAATTAATTCAATACTTAGCGACTATTGTTAGCAGTAATATAACATCAGTCCGTCATTTCTTCAGTTGTCTCCATTAATATTGAAAAGAAATGCCTGCAACGACTTGTTAAGAAATGGAAAGAATATTATCATAGTTTTCTGGAAGTTCATTTGCTACTTATTTACGATATCGACAATTGTTTGTCTAAATTACTCTGGGTAATAATGTCAGACAGGTAATGAGTTTCAATGTGTTGTATATACTTTTTCAATATTCCAAATTCACATATAAATTCCTGAAATCATTGGAGTATTGGTATTGATATTAAAGAAATGTGTGTGTGCTATCAGCCCCTCCCATCCAATACCGAAGCAGAAAGATCTTATTATGGCTGCGTGTGCCTAAAAGGAGAAATCCCAGAGAAGAAGATTAAACAAATAATAATAATAAAGAGAAAAACAAAGAGAACCACCTCCCTGGAAACAGTTTTGTTTTAATGAAGGCACCAAATATGAAGGACACGAGTCATGGAATAAGGATTCCATAATCCGAATCTCACAGCCAGATTGACGGTATTTTTTTTTTTATCGCATTATAAATTAGCATACGGAAACTGATTTTCTTCGACCAGTTATAGCAGATAAAAATTTCCCATGAAATAATATTTCCTATAGTAACTTTTTAGAGACTTCCAGAAACTAAATATGGAGGCTGTTAAATATAATTTTGATTTGATGCAGGCCAATATTAACTTGACCGTTTCAAGAAAATCAATATTAGTATTATGTGAGATTTAGAAGAAGTTGTGAGCCATTGTTCACTGGGACGGATTTGTCGTCAAAGTATGACATTTGACTGAACAGTGCTGATGGAAAGGGAAAGGGTTTAGAATTTCTGATGACATTGATAATGTTAGTAGGGCTATTCATATTCCGCAGCTAAGAAATAAACCGGGTTTGTGAGAAAAGAAAATAATAAAAAAAAAACATTTAGATTATTGCATGAAAATGTTCAGTTTTGATAAAAATTAGTAGGCATATTGATGTCTGCAAAAGGGCATGCAGCAAAACTTTACCTTATGTTCATGCATGAAACATACGTAATATAGACAATGGCGTTACTACTCCTACTCCTCCTCCTCCTACTATTAATAATAATGACGACGACGACAACGATGATGATGATGATGATGATGATGATGATGATGATGATGATGATATTAGGAATTATAGGGGCCTAGGTAGAATAGTTGGTAATGCGTTCGCTTTGTATCTCATTGGTCTCAGTTTCTATCCCTGGTTATATCGAAGAAAGATGCTCCTCCGATTTCGTCGAATTTGTAACAGAAACAGCTGTCAAATAACGATACAGAAGTTTTGTTCCATTAAAAAGAAACTGTCATATATATGGAGAGTTTAGATTCATGAATATATTACTCTCGAGTCTTAAGTATGACAAAATCAAACCATCTACAATAAGAGTGATATATGGACTAATAAACGCAACTTAGTCTCTATGAACAGTCTTACCTGAAATGTCTATAATCAGGAGTCTATATGATACGTATCAATGAAACTATTTTTGTTAAGTTTATATATGATTTTCAAAGAATACAAAACTTACTTTTAAAAAAACCCCAATAAAATCTAGAAATAACTAATGGACCTGATTCCCACCAAGGGTAATTTAAAAGAATATCGTTAGTAAAATGTAAACTAAACTTCAAGAAAACTCTGAAAGTGTTATTTACAGACCCGATCGGCTTTAAAAGTCGTGACTGTCAATCTTTGATGTACATTAAGGGACATACTTGATGACATTATTAATTGAAGTTACTTTCTTGCTTACCCTAAAGTTCTGAAGCAATTGTAAAACACACGGCTTATTTATCATACATAATTGACATTCTGAAGACTAGAATAGACTGGTCTGCAATTTCTCTTGAAAACATAAGGCTTGGGGACAAAATGTACCTTCTCCTTTCTACGCATGACTAAGGGTTCGTAAATCAAAGGGTCAACACCACAAGTTAGTCACTAGTTTCAATTGTTTGACATGGGTTCCTCTTGTCGAACTGAAAAAGAGATCCTGTACGTTATGGTATACTGTGTAGAAAGTAATACGTGAAGGAAGGTAACTTTCATTCGTACATCTCTCTATTCTTGTTTGTTGTTGTTGTTGTGGTTGTTGTAGGGTTTAACGCCATTTTGCAGCACAAGTTAGGCTATACATGGCGGCCAGTATCAGTGGTGGAGGAAGAACCCGGAAAAACCTCGGAAAGAACCACCGACCCACGAGAAGCTACTGGCAAGCTTTCTCACGTACCCACATTGTGTTCTTGTTTGTACATACATACATACATACATACATACATACATACATACATGCATACATACATACAAAAAGTGTTTTATTTT
>JAECUM010054467.1:0-20838 GCA_016617855.1 Megalonaias nervosa
TGGATTAACCACAACCTTATCTCTAGCTAGGTCATTGTCTAGTAATAAATAAATGCCCTCAATGGGTAAAGAATGCACTATTCCAACTGTCATGGGTCATGAGACCAAGTCTGATGACAAATTTACACAATGGAGAGGAACATTAACAAAGCCGCACTCTACTCCATGAATAAGAACACTCTCATTAGAAGAAGACTTCTCAGATAAAGGCAAAGTACCTGATAATAAAATACTCTGAGAAGTTCCTGTGTCCCTTAAAATTTTAATAGGGATGGGATTGGCCAAATCACCCAGGAGTGATATAGAACCCTTCGACATGAATGGTTCATAATTCTCCATAATTAAATCAGACTGGGGTTTATTAGACCCAACAAATGTATTGCTTTCAATACATGACTGTGACCCTGACCTCTTAGACATAAGAGCATTTGGAACAGGTCTGTCTTGATTCTGATGCTTATTTGTCAATTTGTAGGAATCAGAAATAATGTGTCCTTTCTTCTTGCAATAGGTACACGTAGGAAGAGATAAGGATTTTTGATCAAGCTTATCAGAACCTTGAGTTCTAAAAGTTGTGCCAGATTGAAATTTAGAAGGGTTCGTATTAGGCTGAAATACTTTTTTACCAGAAGACTGCTGAGTGGAAGACTTGCCCACAAAAGAAACTTTATGAGCTAAGGAATACTCGTCAGCAGCACGAGCAGCATTTTCCAAGGTTTCGATCTTATGCTCATTAACATAAATCCTAATGTCACTATGGACACACAGTTCTGATTACATGCGTGACCCACTGAGTTCAAAGCTCAATTTCAGTAAAGCTGCATCAGCTAAAATTCTCACTTTTAACGCTTTTCTAGCTCCAATAATCTGATGTAATTCGTAGCTTTAAAATAAACTGCCGTCACTATCATCAGCCAGTAGGCCTATTTGATGAACTGAACCATCTATATGAACCGTGCTAGGATTCACCCTTTATGATTGTACAGGTAGCCTGTATTTTAAACATGCATTTGTAAAACTTCCTTGATGAATGGTTAGAACTATGAAAAAATGTCTTGTCCAGGACCCAATGTGACAATTAAACTTAGTGAAGGGACAGAGTCTTAGTGACGTCATGCGAAAGGAAACAATGAAAATTTAAGACTTTATCCAGATGTTTTAGTCATTTTTTAATTTTTCCAGACCTATTTAAGGCCTGGAAAAGAAATTTTCAAATTTAAGACTTTTTCCAGAATTCCAGGCCCGCGCAGGAACCCTGAATAATCTATGAGGAGCGAAAGCCAGTCAGTAAAAGTTATAACAGTTAAACTTCAATATGATGCTCATTACAAAATAATTTGCTGACATTCTATTTTTTATCTTTGACCACACACCTAGAGATCCCTGGGTCAGTCAGAGAAGAAAATTTACTCCATGATTTTACACCCATCATGACATGTCACAATGATTACCTATTTATGCCCCTCTGACCCCTGCCAGTCCCTGCAGGCACAGGGATTTTACAGGAAGTCTGAAACCTAACTGCAAATTTAAACTTCATTGTAAGTCTCACTTACCAAGTTTAAAAAGCTGTAATTTGGACTGAAATGAACTTTTTGCATTAAGAAGCACAGTACCAAACTGGTTTAATGACAATACCAGACTGGTTTTATGACAGTACCAAACTGATTGATAGTGGGGATAATGGGTCTAACAAGTGGTTTATGATCCAATATTCTCAAAACTATTAAGTGAACATGTTTTGGAAATGCCCTAACTTTTGGTCCTCCTCTTCCTTGAGCCCCTCCCTGTCTTTTTGAAATTCAGGGATCACTCTGGAATTCAAAACCTTCCTGCAAATCTACAGAATCTAGGGAAGTTCCTTACCAAGACAGCAAAAAGGTTTACATTTTCACAAGAAATGTGGCATATGTATAGACACTGAAATGAAATAGACTCTGGGGTTTTGTACCAAAAACACTGAATATGCTAATGAAGTTGAGTTAATGGTAGTTTGTGTTGAGGTCAACTTATTGCAACTCATTCAGAAATTAATAATATATTTAGATATATGTTCAATATATTGTATAAATTAATTTTTTTAAATGAACAAATTATAAAAAATCCACAAACTAAGGAATATCTTCATTACTGATACTTTGTTGTTGTTACTTACTATACCCATACAAAACTGGTCACTTTGTCCAGGTCAGATGGTACATTCCTATAAATTGGTCACTTTTGTCCAGGTCAGATGGTACATTCCTATGATATATAATTGGTCACTTTGTCCAGGTCAGATGGTACATTCCTATAAATTATGATTGGTCACTTTGTCCAGATCAGATGGTACACTCCTATAAATTATAATTGGTTACTTTGTCCAGGTCAGATGGTACATTCCTATAAATTAGTGGGAATTTTCAAGTCTTTAACAGTTTTTACAGAGTAGGTTAGGTATGTGTGGTGGTTTGGGTTGGGTTTTGTTGGGGAGGGGTCAAATTTATTTGAAATGGATTGAGACTGAAAACCTCAGGTAAGCAGAAAGGCCAAAAATCATTCCAATGTCTGTAGATTTATCTATAAAGTATTAGTCTTCAAAGTAATGAGTACATGCATGTCAGTGGTCATCAACAAACACCAATGGCAGCCATAATAATCACAGTGCAAATTTATCAGTTATCCATTGCATTGTAAACATATAAGGTTAATTAGATGATTTTAAAGTATATCCTAACAAAAGAAAAAGTGTCCTTCAAAAGGGTTATGCACCAACTGACTAAGGCTTGAACGAAAGACTTTTCCATCTCAAACAGACCCTTTACCACTGGATCTATTTAACTGGATGTCATTAGCCCATTTGTGTGCCATTTGCATGGTACTTACAATACTTGTTCTGTAACTGCTGTTCAATTTAAACATACCTGGTACCCAAGTAAGGTACTTTCTAAAAAAATATATACCAGGGTACTCTGGTTACTCAGAAACTTCATACAAAAACGATACAAAGTTCTAAACTGCATCCATTAGTGACTACCCCAAATTAAAAGTGCCCCCCTGGGTAAAAAGTATATTTTACTGGAACAGCCCTAACTGACTCTCAAGAAAAAACTTGTATGATTTATATCTTTAATTCTTACCCATGGATGCCAGCATATTTGCAGTTGCTCTCTGAGTCCCTGGAAACCAAAGGGCAGCAACTTTAGTGGGTGCAAACATGGCAAATGGCTGGGCACATGCTGCTAAAATCTGCCCTGTCAATAAAACTGGATAGCTTGCAGACTGTGGCATGGAGTCAATAGTACTTATGTTCCTGAGAACTGATCCCACAGCATTCAGCCAGGCAGACATAATAATCTATAAAACAAAAGGATAAAGTAGACAAATATTCTTCAACTTTGTTTTATAAAGACAATAATTTTTCTGCAGTTGTACTGATACAATACATATATACAAAAGAACCAGTTCATAACAGAATTTTCATGTAAACTTCCATTTCCAAAATTTTTGCCAGATATTTCAAGTTTTCTTCATTTATTTGACAATATCCAATACAATGAAATCCAGTTATATCAGACTCATATTCTGTGAATTTTACTTTGTGAATAAAGAATTTACTCAAGCACTGATGATTATAAAATACAGTAATCTGTCACTGTAATGCTGAAGAGTGAAGCCATCAAAGTCTACCTTAATACAGGTAAAGTCACCTTATACTGTGGTACATTACATCAGCTAGTATAATAAGGGCCATGACTATACCCTTGTTATATCAGAGACCCTGTTATACTGAGGTGCTTTATAATAAGGGCCATGACTACATCCTTGTTGTATTGGGGACCCTATTTTACTGAGGTGCTTTAAAATTAAGGGTCATGACTATACCATTGTGACATCATGGACCCTGTGATACTGAGATGCTTTATAATAAAGGATCACTTGCACCAAGTATTTTTCTTTCAATTTATAACAAAGTTCCTCCTTGTAGCAAATGTGTATTCAGAGGATGTAAAACTATCAACTCTATTTACTAGTAAAAGCAAAAAAATCTGAAGATCTAATTTTTTTATGGATAGAAACAAGCATAAAACCATGCAGTGATCCAGCTAGGTAGATATGGAAGGAGGCACTTGCCATTTCCACTTTGGTGCCTTTATGTCTGTCCTCACAGCCTTCCTAGCAACTCCCCTCTGCCCTTCACGAGTCCTCCAGATCAGCAGTATTCCAACAAAAAACTATTTTTCCTGTTGGTTCTACTTACATTAGTTTCATTTATGATAACTATATAAATATTCTTTTACCTGTTTCCAAAAGGATGAAATTCAAAATCTGATGACCTACATCAAGTTCTTTTATAGCCAAAATTATGCTCCTTTCAAAAAGTGCCACTTTTGCTATGAGTGTCCCCCTTCCACTTGCTCTCAAGGAAATTCCTAGCTGAAACACTGCCATGCAGATGAACAACTGGAAATCCAAGATTAGATTTAAGAGAAGTTAAGTTCCTTATATCTAACAGTAAATACTGAAACTATTTAATATTACTGGAGTTAAATGGCACAACTCATTGTCTAACTATTTTGGTTTTTAAATTCTCATTAAAAGTGTTACTTTTTGGTTATTTACATTTCCATTAAAAGTGTTACTTTGTGGTTATTTACATTTCCATTAAAAGTGTTACTTTGTGGTTATTTACATTTCCATTAAAAGTGTTACTTTGTGGTTATTTACATTTTGTGGCTATTTGAATTTCCTTTAAAAGTGTTACTCTGTGGCTATCTGAATTTCCATTAAAAGTGTTACTCTGTGGCTATTTGAATTTCCATTAAAAGTGGTATTCTGTGGCTATTTAATACCTGAAAGCATCCAGACAAGTACTGCTTGTGCTAGTCATTCATACAGAATAAACACTTGTTTCATCAATAAAAATCACTCAATTTTTCCTTTCTTTGATTTAATTATTATTCACAAAACAAACCTCTTTGCAAATACATTTCTTTCAGCAACTGACTTACACTTGTCCTCAAACCCAATGTATCCAAAAGCCATGATGCGATAAAGCCAAATGGAATGGAGGCAATGAGGTATACAAGAGACAACATGTTCAGCCTCAGGGAATCGATTTTAAAAAACACAATAGTAGAATCTGCTATTGGTGAAAAGGTGATCCAAATCTGAAAAACAAAACACATGCAAATATAATCTGTCTTCATTATTTTGGAGAAATTTTATTTTCGCTTGAAAGCAAATATAAGAATATATTTCAAGCAGGTTCAATATAAATGAATATAATTACAAGTCCTTATCGTACTGTGTGTTGTAACAGCTGTATTTGACATAATGTTTGTAATGTGTGCTTTAAAGATGATTATCTTGGTCACAAGGTCAAAGGTCATCATAACAAGCATGTATTGATGGTGTCAAAATCTCAGTTTCCATCACATCTGTATATAATAGAAGAATTAACTCCCTATGAATATGCTGTGAGCTCTTTATTTTGTAGATGCATTCTCTCTCCAAACATAGTTGTGTTGAAAACACAAGGTTGCTTTTTTTAGACTAGACTTAATTAACCCCTCCAAAATGCATAGTCGTAGGATAAAAAAACTATACTGCTCAAAATGAGTTGTAGCATCCACTTCCTTCCCACACACAACTTTTGAGACCACTCCGGTGACCTAAGTGAGTAGAGTATCCGCCTCAGATACAGGAGGTTGTGAGTTTAAACCCTGGCAGAGTCATACCTCCAATTGGGAATCGTCATTCATAGCATAAACTATAATGGACTCAAATGTTCTATTTATCTGCAATAAATGATGTAAACTACCAGTAGATGCATTTTCAATACGCATTTAATCATGGCTTGTTTAATACCAGCATTGATAGGTAGAGAAGTGGGTAAATGTAAGATATATCCAATAATCACAGTAATCCTCTACTTTCATACATTATGGCTCTGCACTTAATTTCATTTAAGGCCAAATCTTTACACAAAACCATCTTGCAGGCTATATGCTTGACTATTCAGAACATGGTGAAACAGAGATAGTTAATACTATTATCATAAGCTAGACTATAACAAGGTACATCCACCATCTAATGGTTATGATTTGGGAATGAATACATGACCGTCATGCAAGTAAATCAAAAGGCTATCACATGACCGTGATGCAAGTAAATCAAAAGGCTATCACATAATCATCATGCAGGTAAATCAAAAGGCTATCATATGACCATCATGCGGGTAAATCAAAAGGCTATTACATGACAATGCCTGTAAATCAAAAGGCTATCACTTAACCATCATGCAGATAAATCAAAAGGCTATCACATGACCATCATGCAGGTAAATCAAAAGGTTATCACATGACCACCTTGCAGGTAAATCAAAAGGCTATCATGTGAACATCATGCAGGTATCAAAAGTCTGCACTGTGGCAGTTTATAGTGATGTCTAGCACTGGTGCATCATGCTGCGGACATGTAGCATCATGTCGCACCCCGTCACAGTATCCTGACACCAAGCTGACCAGTCCTAATACTAACCCCTTTATGCTGAGCACCAAGCTGACCAGTCCTAATACTAACCCCTTTATGCTGAGCACCAAGCTGACCAGTCCTAATACTAACCCCTTTATGCTGAGCACCAAGCGAGGCAACTGCTCATACCATTTTTATAAGTCTTTGGTATGACTCAGCCTGGGTTCGAACCCATGACCTCCAGCATCCAAGGCTGATGCTCTAACTACTTAAGTCACCAGAGCGGTCTCAATAGGTTATGTATATGATATAGGCTGACACCCTCATTGTTCAGCAGAAAATTTTCGATTCAATTTATTATTTTCTATAACCAATAGAAATCACGATCATTAGTATTATTGTGTCAATATGAATTTAGAAAATGTATACATCCTCATGGAAACCACGTGTACATCCTTTTGAAACAAGTTACATGACATCAAGCCCAATAAGAGAGAGTATCATTGGGAATCCACATGGCCCGGGCTTTCAACCCCTAAGTGGCCTCAACTTTTAACCAGTTATTTTAGATCTCTTAAAAAATACTCTTGTTGTAACTTTAATTTTATAACAGAAAAATTTTGTTTGAACAAGAACTTGGACAGGCCCAGATGTTTCTTACCCCAGGGCCCATGATCGCCCTCTACAGCCCTGGGTGGATACAGACCAATGCTTAATTTCGAGTGGTGAGAATGTTATGCCATTATATTGTCAGGAATTGAGAGAGAGGGACAGAGAGAAATAAAATAAATAAACAATAAGACCAGACAAAAACTGTCTTCTGATTAGTTTTAGTCATTGGGATCCTTTACCCACTGAAATGCACACATTAAAATTCAAGTGTATTGAACTTTAATCACTATAAAGGATGGAAATAATGCAAACACAATAATAATAATAATAATAATAATAATAATAATAATATTATTATTATTATTATTTTAATACTGGTGTTAATGATGTTAATTATGATATCTAAGAATAACCATATACAAGTATAGAAGAATCCTCATGAAAAAATTAAGCAGAAGACAATTAAGTTTGTATGCTCTTTATCATTGTTTTTTTGTCCCTCTCAATTCCATACAGCATGATGACACAAAAGTATGGCTACTCAGGACTGACAATTTATTTGTTAAGTTACTGTGTTCCTATTTTAGAGTGATGATGCTTTCCACACATCATCAGTCTGAATCAGTGGTCATGAGCCATGGGACACAAGTTGTTGTTTACATGTCAGAGGTAACTAAAGAGCGATTGTTTAAAAAGATTCAATACTATGGAATGAAGTCTCAGATACAAAGGTCAGATGAAGTAACTGTATTCATCAGACACAAGCCACCCAAAGATTTAATATTATGCAATGCAGACCATAATAACTGATTTAACTAATATTGTTATTCTCCACCAGCAACAGTTGTAATGACTATAATATAAACCGGTTTGGTTGTATGCTACCCAGTCATATTTCAATTTCTGCATGTGAAATTTGTTTCAATAATTAAACTGTCCTTTTTAAATTCTATCAGTCTGATGACAATTTTCCTCAAATGAAATCACTGGTGGTGATATATATATATATATATATATATATATATATATATATATATATATATATATACACTGCATGCTATAAGTAATCATCACGACACTCAAAACTCTTCAAGAAGGGCAGAGGCGCCCGCAGAGATATTTACGTGGTGGTGGAAAACATTTAGTAGGGGAGCAAAGCAAGTGCGCCCCCCCCCCCACCTATGTGTGCGAGCCCGTGATGGGGTGGGTGGGGAATTGCATTATGGGTCTCCTGTAAGATTTAAATTTACAGATGTATCTCTGAAAATCAATAAAACATTTATTTTTAACACTTCCACAGTCTGACTAAGCGTTGAAATTATAACATCACATCGAATGTGTACAGTAGACACTGCGCTAAAAGAAAAAAAAAAAAAAACACATCAAAAAGTCAAATGTACAAACCATGGCATTGGAAAAGTTGAGGATGCAAATCACGAAAAGAATAAACCATCGCCATCTATAAACTCTATAATCTTCGCATAAAATTGACTGACTACTGCTTGTAATGCTCCTGTTGTCATTCATGCCTTTACCGTTGTCGTCCATCTTTTACATCACGTGACCACATGAGATCACTTCACCACAAGATACCAAATGAAATAGCTAAGATGACTCCGAGATATATTTTGTTTGTAAGAAGTGTGTGTGTGTGTGTGTGTGTGTGTGTGTGTGTGTGTGCACTAAAAGACTACAGCTAGGCACTAGTTTTCAGAAATAGTCGGTCTTCTAGACATGTTTTGATCGGATGTGGGAAATTTTAATTTGGAAGTATGTTACAGTTCTTTTCTATAATTTATATTGTTACGAGTCTATGCTCTTAAATAAGTAACAGAAAAGAATGAAGACAACAGGCTTTGTAAAATTTAACAAACAATTTTATTTCCCAAGAATACAAAGTGCAAAATGAGAAAAAAGAACTTACGGTTTTGTGAATTAAATCCAAAATAATCCAATAATTAAAGACAAAAAGTCCAAGTAATAAAAAGTCCTGACTAAAATTCAGTTAAAGTCCCAAAGAGATTTAAAACTGAAGGCGATGACGTGTCTGTTATGGCCTGCGTAGTAGTGATGTGTCAACAGTCTCTTGTTGAATCACAAAAATATTATTCCAGGTTTGAATTCAGTAAAAATTCCAGTGAATGTCTCTATCCAAGAATTTTGTCAGAGCACTTTTGCATTTTCTGAGAAAATAATCACATGAATTCAATAACTTGAAGAAAATAAAATTCAGCCCAAACTGGACACAACATAATACAATTTAAAGTGCCTGATATTAAAGTACAACTGGTAAAATTCTGACAGTCACAAGATAATATAGTTCTCTGTTTGACCTCAGGTCACAAATTAGCATTTTCTAAAACAACCATTACCTAATGGAAAATAACTTTCTAGCATGCTTTGACGAGCCTTGTTTCTTTCAAACTTAATACGATACAAAATTTACTTTGGAATCCCCAAAACCCTGACTCAAATCAACAGGTTTACCTGCATCATAATTTGGTCAATGAACTCATACCCATAGATGATAATAAAGCTATTATTAGTTGTTTACATCAATGAAAATTCAATCAGGTCAAATAGACCTGAACTCAATTTTGGACAAAGTCAAGTCCAGTAGCACAATGTTACATTACAATAACATGTAAATGGAATAAAAAAAAAAAATTTAAAACGAAAGACAAACAATTGAGTTAAATATACATAACACTTTCCCCTCATAAAGAAAAAGAAAGATTTATATAATAAAGCTTTCTTTTTACTATGGGTCAAATATGCATGTAGTTAAAAAAAAACAAAAAAAAAACATAACATTAAATCATATGAATAATATAAAGTATACATGAAACAATATATTTCTCTACACGTGAAAGTGCATCTGCTATTAAATTGTCTTTTCCCTTGATGTGCCTGATGTCAAGATTATATTCCTGTAACAACAAACTCTACCTTCATAATCTCTCATTTTTGTTTTTCATCTTGTCGATGAAAGTAAGGGGTTTGTGATTACTGAACACAATAATCGGAGAAGGAGCTGAACTAATGTAAACTGCAAAGTGTTGCAATGCCAATATCAAAGCCAAACATTCCTTTTCGCTTGTTGACTAATTTCTTTGGTGCCTATTTAATTTCTTCGAAAAATAGCACACTGGATAATCAACACCATTGTTTATCTTCTTTAATCAATACTGCTCCAACCCCAACATCATTTGCATCAACAGACAGTTTAAATAATTGACTGAAAGTTGAAATTGTAAGAACTGGTGCACTCGTAAGTATGGCCTTTAACTTATCAAAAGCCTCCTAACATTTTTCAGACCAATGAAACTTGGTTTTCTTGCTCAATAAATTTGTCAGGGATTCAGTAATTATGGAAAAATCGGAACAAAATTTCCGATAGTATCCAGCCATACCCCAAACTCGCATCAGTTGCTTTTCCGAAGATTTGTTACTCCGAAATCAATACAGTCCGGTTCTATTCCTTCGTTTAAATCCTCATTGAGTGGGACAGGTACAAGTAAATTAATTGCATGATTTACCTGGCTATCTCTCTAAATATACTGGTACTCCTATAATTAATTTGCATCCTAGGAGTTCAGTTATAACAATTTCACTCAATCATTTTCTTCTTAACTTTGTAATGGCTGTAATACCTAATCTGAAGAAAATTTTGAAGAATGAGCAAGAGAGACGGAACTCTATCACCAGACTCAAAAGTTCTCTCCATTGAAGTTCTGTCGAACCATAATTTCACTTTTTACTTGAATTGCTGGATCCCAAATTCAAGCATAACTGCCTCGAAAATTCCAGACATAAAATTTTACTCTTGGTCAAATTGGAGAGATTTGATAAGGCCAAACTGAGTAAAAAAAAAAAAATCTTTATCAAAGTTTTTACTATTGTTTTAGTTTTAATATTCCTCAGAGGAATTGCCTCTGGGAATCTTGTTGACGCACACATTATGGTCAACAAGTATTGGCTACCTGACTTGGTCTTGAGTAAGGGAAGTAGTATAGTGGGGTAGTATAGCGACAATGGGAAAATACATTACAGACTGCCCTGCGGCACTTTGGCGACAAGATTTATAGCGACAAATGGCACAGCCTTGCCTTTATAGCGACAATGGGAAAATACATTACAGACACCCACCCCACCCCACCCCCCGGGATACTATGGCGACAAGATTTATAGCGACAAATGGCACGGCCTTGCCTTAATAACGACAACGGGAATTTTGTATAGCGACAATAGGAATGGAACAGGTAGGGTGACGTCACGGTACTGGACACTTGCAACAATGTGACAAGTACCGTGACATCATCCCACCTGTTCCATTCCTATTGTCTCTATACAAAGTTTTATGCATTCGCGGACGTTTCTTTGGATAGTAAGTATCGTGTGTTTTATGCATTCGCGTTCATATCTGTGGATAGTATAGTGTGTGTTTTATGCATACCCATATCATACAACCGACTAAAAAAAAAAAAAAAAATTAGGTAAAAGAATAATGTTTTTAGGAGTTTAACATAAATTATACAATCGAATAAAAAAAATTTAGGCAAGAAAGGATAAATATCTTTTCGAGGCACATGAAAGTGGCCCTGAAAAGGACCGTTGGTTTTTATGTTAACACCACTTCGTTAACATAGAGGGCATCGCACTAATCTTCTTCTCTTTCTCAAACTTTGTTTAACCTCTGGACCGTAGATGAGGATTCGCTTCAGACAGCCCCGTCTCTCCACATAGCATCTTCTTTTCCAAACAGTTGTATCGGTGATCCGGATAATGGTCCATGTTGATTTAAGATACATGGGTAAGTCCGTACGGAAAAACAACGACGATACGAAAGTAGAGGATTCAACGTTTATCCACATCTTGTCACGAGAACAGGTGAAGGTAATGAAGTGAACCGCGTTTATTTATAGTGGAAGACCGAATCGAAACGGATTGAGATTGTTCAACAATCCCAACACGCGATACAAAATTCAGTCACTTCGCGGAGTCTGTCTTCCAATCCGAGGAGAGCCACCTGTGACGTCACATCCCCTATATAGGTGAGCTAGCGTCTGTGCACAGTGAATCGATGCGACATTGTTTATTTAAACATGACGGAAACTGAGAGGGACTGCACCAATAACGGAAACTAAGAAGACGATGAATTGGGTGCACCGGCTGTGGAGACGAGAAGAAATGGCATAGCAGCGGCTACCAAAGTTAACACAGGTCTACTTCCAGAAGAGGTCGATTTTAATTGGGATTTAGTAGATTTTCTCTCTTCGCAAGAATTTGTGCCGGTACCAGTACCTTCGCCACCTTCTCCTTCTTTACCACGGGTCGAGGATTTTAAACAGAGACAGAAAGAAGAATTGGAGAAATTTTTACAACAGCAGAAAGAGGCTGAACAAGCATTTCTCCTTCAACAGCAACAGCGAGAAGAAGAGGAGGCAAGAAGGAAACGACAGGAAGAAGAAGAAGCAGTAGAGAAGAAACAAGGTCTAGGAGAGAAGGAGAACAGTGAAACTCAAACGGTAATGGTACTTTTGGACATTTTGACAGAGTTAAGAAGTCTGAAACAAATGTATCAGACTTCTTTATTACGACCCAAGAGAAAAAGACCTTCCCGAGCCAAACAGTTCAACCCGGTTCATACACCGGAGATACCACCCCTAGTGATTTGTACCAAATCATCGATGGGAGCTAGTCCAGAAGTAGGCCTTGACCGTGGCAAAGGCTCAAGGCAGTTAAAGCTGATTGTTTCTCGTTCCTGAGTTTGTTTTTTAAAAAAAAAAAAAAAACAAACATCCAACGGTCCTTTTCAGGGCCACCCACTTTTTTTGAAAAGAGATAGTATTAATTTTGCCTCAATCAGTTAAAACTCAAAATCCCTTTTATTTTTTATAACCATATGATATACGTGTGTGAGTGCGTGACTGTAGGCTCTTATTCTAAAAAATCAACACCAAGAGACACGTTTATCAGTCTGGTCTATTCTGGTAGAAATTTTTACAATCCAATTCACAAAACAACACAACACTTTTAAAAAAGTTCATAGACTTCTTCTGTGTCTTTTTTTCACTCTCTGTTTTCTGATTTTCTTAACTTTCACAGCTTTTTTCCTCTTTTTCTTCCTCACTTTTTTCTCGTCTTCTTTTCTTTTCTGTCATCTCTTTCTGAACGTGTCGGGGTTCTTCCTTTGCCGAGGGCACTTCTTCTTCTTCCTCCTGCTCCTATTGTTTCTTAGGGCAGTCTGAAGACCAATGTCCTTCCTCTTGTCAATGATAACAGGTATCTTGACTTTTGTCTTTTTTGACACTGGTCTTGCTCTTTTGACGGTCTGGACATTCTGTAGCCCAATGACCTTTCTTCTGACAGATATAGTACTTATCCTGACTTTTATCTCGAAATGAGGGAGAGTAGTTCGTCGGCTATTCTGAAGAAAATTTTTGTATGACACCTCGCAAAGCTCTGATCAGAAGTTCGTTCTGTGTGGACTCTTCCATCGTGCTGGTCAGCTTGAGAGTGAAATGAATACTGAGAGGGATGGCACCAGCCCTTTATATATATATACACTGAGACTGAAATGGATATATAGGGGTCTATGGCGTTTCAATTGTAGTCATTTGACTTTTTGCAGTCAAGATGAAACGATCGCATCATTTTGTAAAGAAAGGAGAAGAAAGTAAGAGGCAGAAACGTGATTTATCGCCTCGCACAGTGCCTGAAGTCTTGGCTCAGATTCATGCCAGTGATTTTGAAGATGAGATGAGTTAGCCAGAGCAGCAGAGAGGGTGAACCCTACAACTTTTTGCTCGAGTCCGTGAGCAAAAATAAAGGTTCCTACAGAGGCTGAAAAAAACAAACAAGGTCAGTAATGTTAAACTGAAGCCTCTAACCGAGCATATTTCCATATGGTTGAGAACAGACAATAAATCGTCTGGGTTAGCTCATTTTTGTTATTCCATCGTTGACGTATTTTCTTTCAAATATTTATACGACTCGTTTACTTGCCGGGTCACTCAATTTTTGTCGTTCACCCTCTCTGCTGCTGTAATTAACCAAAGATTTTATCAAGACCTATACGATACCTAGATCTTGGGTCATGTAAATTTATCCTAATAAATCCGTGTGGGGTAGCTTGTACTTTCGAAAAGAAGTTTTTGAACTTGATTCTGTCCATATCCCCTGAACACCAAGTTTGATGAATATTTCGCAGAGTATGTGTATCGACTCCATTAAACATGATTAAAATATTACAGTTGTCTCTGATCACTTTAGGTATTTGTGTATATCGCTGAGTAACATAAATCACGTCAGTATTTTTATGTCTGCCTCGAGAAAATATCCGAGCTGGATTTGATTGTTTATCTAACATAATATCGTCATATACTACTAGGTTATTAATAAATCCATCTAGGTCATCTACAGATGGAGCTTCATCAATATCGGTAATAAAATCAACAACATCATCGCCGTCTTCATTCAGCAATTTTGCGTTTTCGTCATAATCTTGAAGTACTTCATAACACCGTTGATCATCTACAGATGGTGCTACCAAATATAATTTATCCCACTTGAACCATCGCATTATCAGATTAAGTAATAATTGTGTCTTACCAGATCCAGATGGGCCTATTATAATCATTCTAATAGAATTTGGTAATGCTGGATGGTGCTTTACTGGTTCTTGTTTTCGTGTCGCAGAAAAGTCAATTATATCCATATAATAAATAATATGAGTTTATATTGTGTTCGATGCAGAGCACCCACCCATACCACTGGATTAACAACGATAACAACAAAAAATAAAAGACGTGCAATTACAGGCAAATGTGTAAAATGTGGCACAAGAAAATATAAATTTATTCCTCTTGACTTCTCAGTCAAAGGTGGAGATATCGCTGTTTCATTAGGGAAATTACCAGGAACTCCATGGGCTAAATACTCCGGTGAGAAACAGCTTCCTGGATATAATTATTGTGGTCCTGGAACTCGACTTGATATCCGACTTGATGATCAAGATCAACCAAGACGTGGAGAGTATCCAATAAATAAGATTGATCAAGCGTGTCATGTTCATGATGTTGCGTATAAAAGCAAAGATTTACAACAACGGCATCTCGCAGATGTGAAATTGATTCATGCGTTAAATTCTATACCCAATAAATCTCTCAGAGAAAAACTTGCTAGTTTTCTAGTAAAAACCGCTATGAAAGGTAAAATAATGCTAGGGGCTGGTAATTAATTATATAACTATTATAATGGAATCTGTTTATTATAGCCCAAGAGGATATTGGAGGGGCAACAAGCTAGACAACAAGCTAGAAGCCATCACTCTAGGCTCGCATGATGTAGAGTCTGACTGGGCGTCCCTTCGGGATGTTGTCTACTCCACCACCGCCTATGTGGTAGGCCCTACCACGCGCAAGCACCAGGACTGGTTCGATGATAACGATGATCGCATTCAAGAACTGCTCGACGAAAAACACCGCACACACAGAGCGCTGCTAAATGACCCGAACTCCACATCTAAGAAAGCTACATTCGCCAGTATCAGAAGAACAGTGCAGAGAGAGCTCCGACAGATGCAGGACACATGGCTGAGCAAGAAGGCGGACGAGATCCAGTCGTATGCAGACCGCAATTACATGAAGAGGTTCTACGAGGCGCTCAAGACCATCTACGGTCCCACTAAATCAGGATCATCCCCCCTCCTCAGTGCAGATGGGAACACGCTGATCACTGATAAGGAAGAGATTCTCAAGCGCTGGGCAGAACACTTCGACAGTGTCCTCAACCGTCCTTCCTCCATCAACGCTGAAGCCATCGCTCGCCTGCCCCAGGTCCTAACCAACGCTTCCCTCTCGGATTCGCCAAGTTTCACAGAAGTAGAGAAGGCAATTAAAAGTCTATCCAGTGGCAAAGCCCCGGGTTCTGACTCCATCCCAGCGGAAGTCTACGTAGCTGGTAATCCCCGACTGACGCAGAAGCTTACTGACCTCTTCCAGTCTGTGTGGAACCAGGAGAAGATTCCACAGGAGTTCAAAGACGCCTCTATTGTGCAGCTTCAGGCAGGATCGGGGCACCGTGGACATGATCTTCGCAACCAGGCAACTCCAGGAGAAATGCCAAGAGCAGAACGTCAGCCTCTACACCACTTTTGTGGACCTCACAAAGACTTTTGACACTGTGAGTCGTGAAGGTCTGTGGAGGATCATGGCAAAGTTCGGATGCCCTGAGAAGTTCATCACCATGGTCAGACTGTTCCACGATGGCATGCTCGCCAGAGTACAGGATGATGGAGAGTTCTTCCTGCCCTTTCCAGTAACAAACGGTGTCAAGCAGGGCTGTGTTCTTGCCCCGACCCTGTTCAGCATGATGTTCACAGCGATGCTGACCGATGCTTTCCGTGAGGGTGACATTGGCATCAACATCCGGTTCAGGACTGATGGGAACATCTTCAACCTGAGAAGACTGCAGGCTAAGACCAAAGTCCAGGAAGACACCATCCGCGACTTCCTCTTTGCTGACGACTGCGCTTTGAATGCTGGTACTCAGGCTGACATGCAAGAAAGTATGGATCGGTTCTCCAAAGCCTTCACAGACTTCGGACTCACAATAAGTACTAAGAAGACCGAAATCATGTACCAGCCTGCACCCTCAGTGCTCTACACCGAACCCAGCATTACCGTCAATGGCCAGAAGCTCGCTGTTGCTGACAAGTTCATCTACCTTGGCAGCACCCTGTCGCGCACAATCTCCATCGATGAAGAGGTCACTCTCAGGATTGCTCGTGCAAGTGCAGCCTTCGGCAGACTTCACAATACTGTGTGGAACAGAAGAGGAATCAGCCTGCCAACCAAGCTCAAGGTGTACCGCGCAGTAGTACTGCCCTCCCTCTTGTACGCCTGTGAGACATGGACGGTGTACAGTCGCCATGCAAAACAGCTGAACTCCTTCCACATGCGCTGCCTCAGAAAACTGCTCCACATCAAATGGCAGGACAAGACTCCTGACACAGAAGTCCTCCAGTGAGCAGAGATGACAAGCGTCTATGCCATGCTCAGAAGGTCACAACTCCGCTGAGCTGGTCATGTCTGCCGTATGCCTGATGAGCGCCTCCCAAAGAGACTGTTCTATGGGGAATTCTCTGAAGGCAAGCGTTCCCGAGGAGGCCAAAAGAAACGGTTCAAGGACACGCTCAAAGCCTCCATGAAGTCCTGTGGCATTGACCCAGACAGCTGGGAGCAGCTTGCCGAAGACCGCGCTGCCTGGCGTCACCAGATCAACTCAGGCGCAGCTGCATTTGAAGAGCACCGGATCAACGAGGCCAAGCAGAAACGCCAGCAGAGGAAGAGCAGAGCCAGCGCCGACCTTCAGTCCATCCAGCCCCCGGCAATTCCCTGTCCTCATTGCCGTAGACTCTTCAGAGCACACATTGGCCTCACCAGCCATCTGCGCACTCACAGACCAGCCCAGATCTGAAGTCATGGTCGTCTTCGAGACCGAATTACGAACATCATCATCATCATCATCATCATCATTGGAGGGGCAGAGCAGCGATTAGTAAACTTGCTGAAGCAGCAAAAGTCTCACGTTCTGTTGCTGCAGCGTGGTTAGCACGACAGGCAATATGGCAAATTTATCTACCACCACCTAAAAAAATTCAGTATGCACATTTTGATGTCAGCACCCCTAATGTAGTTCATCAAGCAGATATTTTATTTTTACCACATGACACCATTAAAATTAGCAGACGTCAATCACGCACGTACAAATACGCATTGACTGTCGTTGACGTTGCAAGTAGATATAAAGAAGCGGAACCATTATCAACAAAGACAGCATCTGAAGTTTGAGTGATTTTATCAACGTGGTGGTCTACGATGGCTACAACTATTACAAGCTGATCCTGGTAAAGAATTTCTTGGTGCAGTATTATCGTTGATGAAAAAACATAACGTTAAAATCAGACGAGAACATACTGAAATTCATCGTGATCAGGCAATCGTTGAACGATTTAATCGAACACTTGCTGAGCGGTTATTTGGATATCAGTATGCAAGGGAAATATCCACTGACTTTAAATCCGGGGAGAGATCTCGTGAATGGGTTGCAAGGTTAGCAAGTGTGATAGCTGCTTTGAATAATGAAATTACTCGTGCAACTTCCATGAAACCTTCTAATGCAATTACAAAAAAATATATATCAATACGCCGACGTGAATCTTCCTCTCAACCAGTATTAGGTAATGTAATTGTAAGATATTTATATGAACCTGATGAACTTGAAGGTGGTAAAAAAAAAGCAACTGATCCTATCTGGAGTGTGACTACACATACAATTTCTAGCTTGGTAAGATCCACTGGTAGACCTCCAATCTACAGACTAGATTTTCTACGGATCCTCAACATGGATTTGTACGTGAACAATTACAAGTAATTCCTGAGGACACACAATTACCACCACCTTCACTTATGTAAACTAGCACCAAGGTGTCCAGCGCCCCGACGTCGATTGCATTCAAGACAGGTCAGCATCACATTATCACGTGTATGACCAACATCACTATTAATTCTGTCTACGGTAAATTGTCTTGGATTATTATTCGAATATTGCCATAACATATTACAGTTACAGCTTGCACAATGATTATTCTGTAGTTGTTTTCGTGTTATAATAAATTCAGTATCGATATCAAAGTCACGCTTATTTTTTTTTTTTTTCACATTGCTTATAACTCGTTAATTTTTTCTTGATGACGACAAAGTCGCTGGTGATTTCTTCAGTTATCACGTAATCTATGATAACGCTATGTAGTTGATATATTCTTCGGACTCGAGAAACTGCGAGATAGACTAAATTTGACCATTCGATCCGATCATCGACAATCCAGATATTTGTATCAGAAATAGTTAATCCCTGTGATGAGTGAATCGTTATAGCGTATCCTAACGTCCACGGAGATTTATCCATACTCAGCGCATTCTCAACAACATCAACAGCAACCAAAACAATATCATTCAAGACAAGATTTTGTATCCCACCACCAGGAATTTCAACTTCAATATTCTGTCGTCGAGTATCTGCTGGGAGATAACATAATGGTACAGGTAGATCTGAAAACTTTTCTTTATGTAACAGAAATAATTTCTCCTGCAGTTCATCAAGAACTATTTTTCTACTTGCGACTATCAAATCAGCAGGTCTCCATAAACTCAAAAAATCATTCATAGTAGTTTCTGGAATTACTTTACGCATTATCTCACATTGTATTTTATCTGGCTGTAGTCTGATTAACCTTTTAAGTTCCTTCAGCGGTTCATCAATAGCTCTATGGTCATCATTTATTTCTTCATAATAATCTACATTATTTTTCAGATATTCATGTGGTGACTGTCCAATAAAGGGTGGTGGTTGACCATGATCACCACACATTATTACAGCAGTATTCATTGTCAATAACCAAGCAAGGAATATTTTTAATATTTCTAACGACACCATGTCCACCTCGTCCCATATAATATATCTCGGTATATATTTCTCACCCATTCGCTCAGGAGTCCATGTGTCTCCGCACCATCTGAAGAAACTATGATATGTACATGATTTTACTCCTCGTTCTTTTATTTCTCTGGCGAGTTTATGTGTCGGTGTCAAAACAATTATATCTGAATGGTTGTTCAGGAATAATTTAATCGCACGTGTTGTCCTACCTGAACCACCGCATCAATTAAGATAAACAGTTTTATGTCTAGCCACAGGATCATATACAGATGGTGCGGATGACTTTGATGCTTGATTATTATTTTTGTAATATATTTCCTTAATTTCAACGTCGGCAGATTCAGAATAGCTGAATATATTTTCTTGTTTTATTCTCCATGATCCCCATTCACCATTACCAAGTAGCGGTTTTAACAAATTCGTATATTTTTTATTTATATAAAATGACTCCGTGGCAACTCTGACAGCATCACGAGGAAATCTATTTATCATAGACAGTAGATTTATCGAAACATAGGCTATCATTGAAGATCTTAAATGAGTAAACTGCGGTGAGTCACCATCAATATAGCTCACAATTGTACCTAGTTTGGTTCCGTCTGATAAATAAGTATTACTTCGGTTTATAAATGTGTTTTTTTCCGTTGTATCAGCGATTATAAAATCAAGTTCAGCATCGTCCATAATCAATCTTGTACAGTGTCGTTTATGGTCGCATGAACTACCTTGAGTAAATTTACCAATTATCTTTCTAACAAGATCTTTTGCAAGTTTCTCATTATTTTCCTCTCTGCATTTATATATTTTAACAATATCATCTTCGTTAAGATCAGGAAATTCTCTCCTGGCATCATCAATATTAAATCTATCCGGTTTTGGTAACCAAACTTGCTTCTGTGAACTATACGATATAATTGCCTCATTTACCTTCAATAATGTTAAAATTCCAGCATCGAGCATATATCGTAATAGTACTATTGGAACCCAACATTTTTCTGAAAAATGTCTTCCAAACCAAGCATAAGTAATCGGATGAGATTTTCTGTAAACTCGAATGATTCTATATAGGCAAATCCGGTTAAGTCAAAATCTGGTAAAGGTCCGTTTATCGCAACTCTGGTCATCTCATGTGATGGATGTCCAAATCTCTTAAAGTATTCAGAACATTCTCCGTATCCAAGAAAACTTCCTGGATAACATGCTACCATATCAACTGAGATAACGTCGCTATAATCGTATTTAGTATTCCATAATCCACCGTGTCCA
>JAECUM010054468.1:0-18954 GCA_016617855.1 Megalonaias nervosa
GATCGCCAGTCATAGTGTCACCAGCTTTATTTACTTTAAAGTTGTTGACTCTGTTTAACTGACTTAAGCTGACAGCTTGAGACAGATCACCACCTGTCAATAGCTTAGCAGTCTCTAGATTTATTATCTTTTTACCTGTCATTTCCAAAATACCTGTCATAGTATCACCGCTTTTGTTAACTTTCAGAAGATCAACTGTCAATAATTGACCTAAGCTTACAGCTTGAGAGAAATCATCACTTGGAAGAGGAAAATCAGTCTGTAAATTTGTTATCTTCTTGCCTGACATTTCAAGTTACCTGTCATAGTATCACCAGCTCTCAAAACATAAACATCATCAATAACACTACCTCCATCAGCTGTATCAACAATTATCGTCCCAAGCTTAGTAAAAAAGCTCATCTTATAGATTTATTTTGTATAAAAGTTAAGTATAACATGAACATAATTTTGATACTGAGAACGTTATCTCTCATAAACACAATTTTAACTTACCGAATTGTCATTACCTGATCATTGGTCGTACTGGTTCTGGCAAAACAAACTTGTTAATGAATTTATTACTCAACAATGGATTGAACTATGATAAAGTCTATATTTACACGGTAAATCCACAGCAAAATAAATATCAATTATTACAAGATTACAAAGGTAAGTTACGTGATGAAATTGGTGCACTTGAAGATATTTTTGTGTTAAGTGATCCAGATCAGGTGACTCCAGTATCTGAGTTGGATGCAACTGAAAACAAAATTGTTGTGTTTGACGATATTCCACTTGAACACAGTGAGATGCAGAAGATAAAATCATATTTCTCTTTGTCAAGAAACAAACGTTGCAACTCAATTTATCTCGCACAAGGTTTTTACAATGTTGATCGCTTTATTAGGCGTAACACAGGTTGTTTCATTTTATTCTCCGGACTAGACAAAACTGATATTTAGAACATTGCTAGAGAACAGTGTAATGACATTTCAAAAGGAAAATTTGCTGAGTACTATCACAATTCAACAGGTAACAAACATAACTTTTTGTTGTACGATAAATTTTGCAACGATAGATCTAAAAATTTTCGTCGTAATCTAGATCAATATGCGTAAGCTAATCAAACAAACAAAGGAAGTTAAAGAGGCATGGACTGTATCTAGACAAGGAAAACAGAAATCAGAAGAAGAGGATGTAAAACTGTTCAAAAAAGTAACAACTGCAATACTTGGTGATAAGTCTGCTGATACTGCTGCTGATCCAGCTACAGGAAAAAAAATGGAGACAGGTCTTAAGGGTTTGATTGATGAGAAGCAAGATGCTGTCATTGCTAAAGTTGAGGAAAAGGCTGATAAGACTGCAGATGAATTAGCTGCATTAGCAAAAATACAGGACCAGCTTAGTGAGCTAGCAGTATCCGAGTCAATAAAAGAGGATATAAATCTTGAAAAAGTAAATACAATTTATGATCTGATAAACGAGATTTGTAAATGGTTAAACCCAGAAAATCTGCTTGGAATGTTAAAGAAAAGGCTTTCTATAGACGACAATGGTATACTAAATTTACCTGGGAAGGTGATCAAATCCAAGAAAGTAAATCAATTTCTTAAGGAGAAAGGAAAGCTAGCTAGCAGCTTTTTAAATTTAGCGTTTGATAAATTTCATGAAGATAACATTCCGTCTTCTGCTAGCTACATGATTTTGCACATAATTTATAAGATCCCTGTGATAATAATTGATGGTTATAAAAAAGCAAAAAGATCTGAGAGAACGATCTACAGTGGAAGTATAATTAATATCATCAACAAAGACCTTGATCATTTTAGTGAAAGGGTGAAAGCTGATCTCACTAGAAAAGCTGGTGAGAAATATGGAAGTAGTGTTATTTATCAATCACTAAGCGATATTGTTGATCGCCTCTTGTTATTGGTATCATATAAGCAGGCAAGTAACACTGGAGCTGAAACTGATACTGATATAGGAGAAGTACTTGATTATCTCAGGTCAAACAATAACTTGTCCACACCCGAGTACAATATTTTGTACAACGATCTATTATAATGGATGATCCAGAGATCGTACGTACACTTACCGGACAACTTTTGAAAAAAAGCTCGTACATCGGCAGGATGGAACAGAGTGAAGTTGAACAAGATCTCGAAAAACTATTAAGACCGGTAACATCAGCTCTTCTAGGTGACAAATTATTTGAGTCTACTCTCGATCCAGCAAAATTAAAATCAATTCGAGAAAGAGGACTAGCTGGTGTTCTTAGTGATAGATCAGATCAGATTAAAACTGAAGTTGATGCGCTTAAGACCAATATGGACAATGTTAATAGCTGGATATGCTATTAAGCGTCCATTCCCAAAGTGAAAATTTTGCTGAAGAACCTGGAATGAAGACAATCACAAATGGAGCCATTAAAAATCTAAATTCTGCTAAGATACTTGACGTCATCGACTTTGATGATGATGAGTTAAGGATCATCAGCAGCAAAAATTTTCATAAAGAGGAACCGGAGGAAATCGATCAAATAGAAAAATCTTTTTCTGATATTGTGCAAGAACGAGGTGAGGATGACATAAAAATCATTTTGTATCTGACATTTTTTATAGTGTGTTTATCAAATACACGAACGAAGTTAATCAGTTAACTAGTGGAAACGTAACTGTTTTTGAGTATGATGGTAACCCAATGTATGAATATTACAGCGACAACTTTGAGAAACTTATACAAGCCACATTGAGGCGATTTATCAGTAAATTTACGACATATGGTGGGGCCCCGAGTAGCCGAATGGTCTAAAGCGCTCTCCGTTACGGATCACTGCCATCTCACCTCTGTCTGCGTGGGTTCGAGTCTCGGATTCGGCCAATGTGGATATGTGAGAAAGCTTGCCAGTAGCTTCTGTGGGTCGGTGGTTCTTTCCGAGGTTTTCCCGGGTTCTTCCTCCAACATTAATACTGGCCGCCATGTATAGCCTATCGTGTGCTGAAAAATGGCGTTAAACCCCACAACAACAACAACAACAACGACATATGGTAGTGGTACAGGCATTTATCAATCAAATGATGAACTAATCAACAGATTAACATCATTAATATCATCTGGTGATGATACTAACGAGATGATTCAGATACTTGATCATTTAAGAAAAAATGGTGCGATAACAACAGGTGAATACAAGCTCTTATGCAACGATCTAGCTTGATGTTATCAAACTAATTATAATGAATTCAGCTACATGACTGTTTGATTCAAAGCAGTCAGGCGAGAACAGTTCAAATTTTTATGTTACGTATACTCCACCGTTACAACTTGATCTAAAAGAACAATATGAAATAGGATTAATTTCCGCAACAATGTGGTCATTGATATGCAACGTCAAAACAGGAGTTAACGATAACTTTCGTTATTCAACTGGAGACTGGACATCATTCTCAATACCACAAGGAGCTTACAATGTCACTGATTTAAATACAGTGATAAAACAGTTGATATCAACAAATGGTGGTGATCCGAAAACTTTTCTGTCGGAACCCAACTACAACACGCTTCGTGCTAAAATAACACTAAAAATAATTTTTTAGCTGATTTTCTACTGTTAACACAAAACGTACCCTGCTTGGTTTTAATCGAGCACAACATGGTTCAACAACTGTTCCAACAATAACATACGAGGGTGAAAAAGCAGTTGACATAACTGAAGTTAGCACTATCTTAATAAATTGCTCAATAGCAGAGATTTCTCTTAGTTCAACAGGTAGGAGAGGTCAAACAATTTATTCATTTTCACCAAATGTCCCATCTGGATCATTCTTATAAATTCAACCAAGACAAATGATCTACTACCCAATAATGTTGAGGAGAAGATAACCAGTCTCAGAATGACACTAACAGATCAATCAGGTATGGAAATTGATCTTAACAATGAACAAGTGACCTATTATCTGCATTTAAGAAGAGCAGAATAATTTTGTGACCAACAATAAAATAATGAGAAATTGTAGAATTTACAAAAGAAAAATAATATGGTGATTTGTTGGAAATATTTTTACAAGTTTCCTTGAGATGATATCGGGAATAGCACGTAAAGTTGCGCCTATTGAAGCTGACGCAACAAAAGCATTTGCTACTGGGGCAGCTTCTGCAGCTGGAACTGCTGTTGGTCAAAATATTGCTGACAAACTAAAAGGTCAACCAGTTGTTGTGCAACGAACACCAACAGTTGCTGAGATAAGGGAAGTTGTTACGAAGTTGTTCTAACTAAGGAAGCAGCTGATGCTATGATAAAAACAAAAAAAGCTTTGTAATCTCCACAAGTTGAAGATATTCTACGAAAATTGAAAGAGTCAACAACTAGAAGAGCGCCTAGGTTTTAATTGTGTAAACAACAAAATAAATGTCGACGAGAGATTACTTGGACGTCTCTAAGGTTGAGGATTTCGATGATTCAATAACACAGTTCGAGCACATTAAATATCTTGATGACAACACAAATGACCCTAATCAAACCGGACAAAGAACAATTAACACACGAGATGAAGATATCTACTTGTTGCCGCATAAAGCTTTTCTCGAGGTAAGAGGCTTATTAGATAAGCGCCAGCTGGTGCCGTTTATGCTGCTGAAACAGCTGTCACATTACAAAATAATGCTTGGAATATTTTCAAAAGTGCTCGATATCAAATTGCTAATCAAACAATTGAGGATATTTCTGCGTATTTGCCAACATCCAGCCCAATATTAAATTTAATTTCATTCAGCGATGACTACTCGAGAAGTGCGGCAACTAACATGTTTTGGTTCAAAGACACTGGTAATGGTCCTCCTGTTATAAATGAGTTTATTCCTCTTTGAATCCCAATTGCCCATGGCGCTGATGCTACGGCTGATTTGATATTGTAGCAGGATTTGACCTGAATGGATGCTTGGATTAAATGATAACAACACAATATGATGAAGCACGGAAGTTTATGAAATGAATTAATGAAAATATGTATATCCTCTGCAACATATACAGTGTGATTATTTCACGCTCTAAGCATACGACTCATTCGATTACTTCACACAAACATTTGTTATATGTGAATGAATTTGTGACTTTATGAAACCTTATGACATACAAAAAAGAAAATTCATACAATCATTCAAAAACGGGGAAACAAAAATGTGATTCATATATTCTCATGTAATGAATTTATGATTCATATGATCTAATGTAATGAAAGTAAGATTCATATAATTTCATGTAATGAAAGTAAGATTCATATAATGTCATGTTATGAAGATAACTCATATGTACTCAGTTGAAACATGGAAGTTACCATATGTTCTATGTACTCAGTTGAAACAACATAATCAATTGAAACACATGATCAACTGTAATGAACATAACAATTGTACCAAACATATGACTCGTGACTCATAGTCATTTGTATAGCACGTACGATTCATAACAACGTATGACTCATATAAATACTTGTAAAAACTTGCAAACGAAACATTTTGACCTGGTTCACATGTCCATTGTCAAACCACACAGTTCTCCAGAATTCTTGAGTTAGCCCACACTTGTATTGGCCACACAACCCCTTCATGGATCCACCATACGCACACACACGCAGCTAAAATAAAACAAAACTGGTCGTAATACAGGTATGGAATTAAAATCTATAATCACATGCTACTAAATTAAACTCTTAATAGCGACCTGTAACAGTTCAAAAGTTCACAACGTTTCAAATCCGCGTAGTGATAAAGGCAACATTTCACGCTACGTCATTAAACGGAATATGCTTCACATGTTTGCAAATAAAATAAAATGGCTGTAGAATAAAATGGAGAATATACACTCCTTGACAACATCCCAAAATACCAATGCGTCATTTAGAAAAGAAACGTGCCTTAAATCTACAGGAGAATGAGTATTAGTAAGGGTAAAATTCCCGTGCATACCGTGCTTTTTGTGTCTCTCGCCGCAAGCTATCTACGACGAGTTACATGCTAGTTCAGTCGCTTACCTAGAAAAACAATTATCCACCCTAGCTAACATTGTACGCATGTACGATGAAAACGATGAAATCGTTCTAAGGCGAAACCAAGTTATTTCTTGCCTTATTCTGTGACAGATATTGGTAAGAAATTACCTTATTGGGATTAATCCTCAGTTAGGTATTGCCCAACCAGGGGCTGCTGATGATGCTGCCGCAGTTAGAGCGTCACTAACAGTAATTTGTAATGCGCTCAGCATCAACCAACCTGGCGCAGATGATGATGGTATTGCAATGTAGGATAAAGTAAATGATACCAATTTGGCGATTCAGAAAAAGTTTGTATAACGCAGGATTTGCTAAGATAAGAGCGTTTACTGACAGTGGTGCTACTGTAACAATGTTCATGTCGCCGTCATCAATATTTGGATTTTGTCGAGACGTTGACACAGTTTTCAGGGGAGTCAGGCATACATTAATTCTTAATAGAGCTGAACCATCAGAGTATATGCATAGATCAGCAGGTATCGCCAATGGTGAGTTTGCAATAACACACTTATCATTGTGGATGCAAAATGTAGTACCATCGGTTACGAAAGAACTCCAGCTAATATCAACATTTGAAACATTTAGTAGAAAAGTATATTTTGTTCAAAACAAGGTTTATTATAGGCAGATGCCAGTCACCACAGTACACAGCTGGAGAAAAGCAAGTGCTCCAAGTGAACAGTTACTCGTCACATTTTCATTGTATTCAAACCAGGACCTGGGGAAAATCCACAAGAAGAAAATAAAATGATATTTCAACATTTTGATCTAAGGAGGATCTATGCATCAATCAACTCAAGGAGATACCCTGATTGAGAACTTTAATGCGATTTCAGACCAGCAACTTTGAATGTCTCAAGAGCCTACACAATGTTATTAGAATCAATGCAGAAGTATCAAGACGCTGGCGATGGAACACAAATATCACTTGAGTTTGCAACAAATTATCCTATCTTACATTTTGATGTTAGTAAGCACAGTGAAAGAACAACCGCTAAAATAGAGATAAACTGTACACTAGGTGCTAATCCACCAGCTGCTTTTGGTGCTTACACACTTCTTATGTCTGATAGATATATCACTCTTGATGCATTTAAGGGCAAGATGAGCGTACAGATCTAATTTTGTGTTAACTTAATAATAGATGGTTTACTCACGTGGTGAAGTAAATTTAAGTGAAGGACAAATAAGATAATTGGCCAGTGCTGTATCGAACCGACAAAAGGCTTCGTTGAAAGTTAAACCAGGGTCAACAGCTGGCGCAAAGACGGATTTGATGTTAACAAAACAATCAAATAATCAGATTGTCAAAAAGACCTCCATTTATTTTAAATCTATCTGATGCGCAAGTTAAATAAATGAGTAAAACTGGTGGTTTCTTCGGACCAGCAATAACAACGTTAATAAAAACAATTGTACCAAAATTATTACCTGTACAAGGAACATTGGGTATTGCAGCTGCATATGGAGCAGTCTCTGGAGCAACAAAGAGAGCTGTTGAAGGTAGTGGAATAAAAAGAATTTTTTAAAACCAATTAAATAAATGCCAACGAAGAGATCAACTGGTCAAAGGAAAAGAAAGTCTACAACAACCAAGAAAAAGGCGGGTTAAAAAAAAAATGAAGGGAGGCTTCGTTGGACCACTGCTGCGGGAATAGCTGGGAATCTTCTTTGAAACTTACTGGGAACAGGACGAGGTCTAACATTACTAGGTACAGTCCGCCGTCCGTGAAACGGGTGCTGCAGAAAATCAGAGATTTTCCGCCGTTAACAAATTTTGATATGGAAAGATGTTAATTGGCGCTAAAGGTTTCATTGGTGTTTTCAGCAAGGATCAATTACCAAAGCGAAAACAAGCTGGTTCATATTGTGTCATTAACACACAAGATTACAATGATGGATCTGGGTCACATTGGGTGGTGCTATACAACAACAATTATTTTGACTCATTTGGATTACCACCATATGATAGAATAAAAAATTATGTGAAAGACACAATAAATTATTCATCAAATCAACTACAACCACTTGGATCATCTGTTTGTGTTTATTAATGTGTTAGCTTTGTCAAGCACATGAGCAAAAGCAAACAATTTATTGATTTCATAACTAAGCTTGATCCTGTGCCATCAATCAACAATGACTGTTTTGTAATTTTATCTAAAAGCTGAATATAACATGCTGACATATTGCTTGAAGTGTAAGAAGCCAACGGAAAATGTTAATCCTGAGGAGGTGATAACAAAAAATAATCGAAGGATGATAAAGAGCTCTTGCGATGTTTGCGTAAGAAAGAAAAGTGTTCGTGAAGAAAGGAGCTATCACCAGCGCCAACTGCAGCAGGAGAGGGCATGTGATGTTAAAATAATTAAAACAATAAAACCAGAAATGTGTGATTGTAATAATGATTATCATTTGGAAAATGAAGATAACAAGATTGTTATTTACTGTAAAAAGTGTGACCGCAGAGAAATCATTGGTGAAACATATCAACACGGACCACTTGTCAAAAGGATAACTGGTGGCAATATTAATGTTCACAATCTGATAGGTAAATTACCACGACCAAAAGCTGGTTGGACACTGCCAAAACATAAATATACTGGTCCATGGAATCCACTGGATGAACAACTTGATGAAAACGACTAACCATTGCTAGGACAAGAACCTTACAATCAAGTTGATGCAATCGCCATGAGACATGACATTTGTTACAGAGATAACGCAGATAACAAACAACATTGTGACAAAGTGATGTTAGATGAGCTATCATCAATGAACCAAAAGGTATTCGTGAGAGTATTGATAGAAGACTTGTTCAAGGAATAATTGATGCAAAACATAAGCTAGGACTCGGAGAGTCCCGTGTTGGACTAACTGATCTTCAACAACTAGCGAGAGAACTAGGATGTCCGTGATGTCCTTCAGGGCGAAGCTAACGCCAATCATTAGTCAAGACCACCCTAGTCAATCTGGCCCGTGGCGATAAAAGATGCAAAACCTGTCAACATATGATAGAGACCAGGACATTTTCTAGCACAGTGACTAGAGAAAAACTAAACATACACGGTCCAAACAAAACGTTCAAAACAGAGAATGTAATTTATCTCATTACATGTAGGATCTGTAGCCTTGAGTATGTCGGAGAAACTGAAAAGCTACACAAAAAGACCAACCTTCATAGAGCTGATTGGATGACAAAGAAGCTGTACAGAAGCCTGGTCGCAATACACTTCTCCTCTCCTGGCCACACTATCAGTGATATAACACTTATTGCATTAGCTAACAACCCCAACTGGAGTTCGAAACCAGGAAAGAAAAGGAATCTTACTGGATACGCCGCCTTAGAACATTGAAACCAAGCGGTTTAAACCAAAAAGATTAGAAAAAGACAGCCATGCACAAATAAAATTATCGTTTGCAGCCGACACATTTTCTTTAAAAAATTCTCTAAATTTGCTTAATAGCCTACAATTACTACTATAACAATGAAATATCGGGGATATAATTTGCGCTAAAATAATGTACACAGAATAACAGATGTCATTATGGCTCATCGATTTCTAGGTTAATACAAATATTCTCCAGTTTCCGCAACAAGTTGATATAAACTAGTTGAAACATGGGTTATTTTGTGTGTGGCTATTGCTTATAATTAAAGGAAACACCATTTTTCATTATGCTTCATCTAACAAAAGGAAGAGAAGTTCTTAAGAAAGCAAACAAAAAACAGATCATAAATAAAAAGATTACAATTGCGTAAGTATCGAAATAACATAAGACTTAGATAATTAAAAAGAGCAATTACAATCAATGTCAAAAACAAAATATAACTGATGATGCTAAGATCAAAAGCAAGAGTTATTATATTTATCTGGAAGCTAGCACCCTCTATATAATTCATTGCGTCATAGTCGAGACAGCATTTCAGCTTTTTTTTGTATTAAGAACGTTATTACAAATATCCGATAAGTTAGCAGTTCTGGCGTTAAAGTCACCAACGAGAAAAATAACACAATTATGAAATGAATTCAAATGGTAGTAGTTTCAGATTTTGTTGGAACGTTTACGCTCAGGATATTTGCATGGGTGGAATACGAAAGGCGAATTTTGCAGATAATTCCAACTGATGGTTTCAAGACTTAAAAACTTTATTCGCCCATTTCAAGATATTAACACTTTGACTTCCAAACAGTAGGACGATTCTAAATGAAGTGAAACTGCCAATAACACGAATTATGACACTACTACTATATGCATACGTAATATATAATAGATTAAAAGGAGTATCTAGCACAAATCAAGACTTATAAACACACCACGAAGACATAATAAATCTAATACAGTTTTTACTGGTGCTAGATTTAGACCCATAATAATGATTAAAAATAAAAACAAATTTAGTTAATACGTTTGTTCAAGATGAGAGAGAGAGAGAGAGAGAGAGAGAGAGAGAGAGACAGAAAGACAGATTGTGAGAGTGTCAGTGTCTACGTGTGTAAGAATGCACAAAATTAAATAGACTGTTGTTTTTTCTTAATATATATATATTTAATTAACCATTAGCTAACAATATATGTTCCTTCCGAAATTCACATCCTATCACATATGTAGATAGAATCATACGCATAGAAATACGGTCTTCGTCACAAGAAACACTGAGATGAGATACTTTTATAACTGGCTATGAGTACATTTGAATTATGACTGATACTTTACAATTCTTTATATACTCCGTATAATGTTTTCAGCTAACGAGCCTTGCTTGAATATACAAAGCAAACATTTACAAAAACAATATTCTTACCTTTGCATTTAGGGAAGATATATCCCTTTAAGGAAGAAAGAAAGAATAAAATAGCTATAGAAATATCTAATAAATAAGATTTTTTACATAAACATTATTTTCCGTACTTTTGCGTAAGGGTTCCTGTTGTTGTTTTTCTAATTGATATTAAATATAAGGCAAAACACGTAAAATATACGGATATTCAAAAGAAATAAAATTCCACACATTTGAGATTATCGATCAGCACATCCGAACCATTGATCAAAATATTGATGAAATGCCAAACTTCATACACGAATAAGTTTTTCTTTAATAAAATCACAAATGAAGAACAATTTTGAATTAGGCCACGTATTTTCAAAGCATTTTCAACAAGACAAACACCAATGCAAAAATAGGCAATATGTATAAATGAAGATAAAGAACAAAACATTTTGTACCTCAAGCTTGACTGGTTTTGTCCTGAAAAATGTTTTCAAGAATATGGCATCAGTTATGATTTCGGGTTTACACGATTAACACAAAACAAATAAGTGTCTCCAGTCACCATTCCATTAAAACAGAATAATGAACATCATGTAGGACAAGCCAGTTTGAGAAGCAGCTAAATATTCAGGAATGTTTTTGTCGTATAGTTTAGATTACGACGGACATACATACGGATGGAGGATAGACTCACTAACAGTAAGGATATCCACAAGAACTAGACAAGCCTTTGTGTGTGTGTGTGTGTGTGTGTGTGTGTGTGTGTGTGTGTTTTATCATTTGTTTATTTCCGATGATGCGACAATTAATTCAAACAGTTTAATTAACGAAGATATCACAAACCGGTATTCTTTGTTTTTGATAGCAGCAACAGCTTTAAGAATGTTGGAAAATGTCATAAACTCATTTGCAAAGTCAATATATCATTCAGGGTTATAACTCCAACCTGCTGCCCAGATGATGTTGTAAAAAATGTCAATTCCTTGAGGGAGAAAGTGTGTGACCCCGTAAACAGTCACGTTTTGAGTTGCTATATCAGTCATTTTTACGATTAATTGTTTCGATACACTATATTTTATCCATAATTTTGCCAGGTCTGCTTCAGATACCCAACTTTTATGTTACATTTTAAAAATGTCTTACAAATACTGGTAAAAGCAATTGAGTAAGTTGCAGATATTCAGCTTATCGCGGCAGTGGCGTTTCGTCAAAATTCACAATAGCATTATATGCAGTCCTTACCGCTGTCAGATTGAACGACAAAGAAAAAACGATTGGTGATTAAGTTCGATGACAAAATTTTTAACCTGCCTTTTGGCCGAAGGCTTAGTCTTGGTGCAGATCTATTTACACAAAAGGTTTTAATCTCTACAAAAAGATATAAAAACAAAAACAAAACTCGGCTACAATCAGACCTAAATTAAAGTTTTTCAAGCTAAAGGAAAGGAGGCCACCTGACACGAGAATATTCTCTAGGAAATTCAACTTAGATTGATCAAAATTTATCTCAAACACAAGCATTAGACCAATGGAACATAGCTAGAGAAAAGATATAATGTTAGCTGAATACGTCCCTACAGCTGAAGATTTATATTGACATGACAAAACAAATTCACTGCACAAAGTATGAAATGGTTTTTAAAAAGTTATAATGGTGATGCCTCATAGATGGACTGTTACGGTGTGTAAGTTCTATTCGGACTGAATATCAAATTCCTCTCCATATTATGTAAATGTTTTCCTTTTGACTGATACAGCTGTGTTCGTTTCTGCAATCGGATTCTCTGATACGGGTTGTCACGGAAGTGTATAAATCCCTTTATTTTTAAATACATGTACTCGGGTTTCGTTTGTTGTGTACAACGATACCCGAGGGTGATTTATGTATATTGTACATTATTTCGAAACAGTGAGTTCGGCTCATCCTATGCCGCACATTCGAAGTGCTTTCGATAGAAAAAACCGAATTCTTCCAGAGCACAGACGATGTAAGCTACATCTTCAGCTGTAGAGGTATGTAAGTTATTTATTAATTTCTTATGTATATTATTTCTCATGTACATTGTAAGTTATAGCTATTGTACGTACTACAACGTTTATTTTTGTATGTTTTCAATGTAGCTTTGGCTTGCGTAATATAACGCAAATATTTTCTATTCTTGTTTGTGACTTAGCAAGAGATTTATATTAGCAATATAAGGTTGCATTTTATTAAGAAACGTTTAGTACCATATGAATCTTATCGGACACAGGTTCACTTCTGAAACTGTTTATTGTTTTGTAATGTTGTACCGATCATGTAATTTGTATAACTTATCGTACATAACGTCATTACGTGTTTTCTTATATGCCCGTGTCATACATAGTACACGGTGTTATATGTATTTTCAGCTGATCAGAGCTGACCATGGTGATTAGAGCTGACCGTGGCAACTGTGGAGCTGATCCATGGTGATCAGAGCTGACGGCAGCCGTGGAGCTGACCATGGTTTTCAGGGTCGACGGGGTACAAGCTGTAGAGCCGACCATGGAAGTTGACCATGACGGCTGTGGTGCTGGCCATGGTGACTGTGAAGCTGACATGGAGCTGGCAACGGCGCTGGTTGGACGGCGGCCGTGCAGCTGAGTGAAGTGTGTTGCTGGTCGAGTAGCAGGTGGTCAGGCGTTGCTGACCAAATTGGTGGGCGCTGATTGCTTGATTGACCAAGGAATTGAATGGTGGTCAGTGACTACCTATAATGATGCTTGCTTGATTGACCAGTATGTCTGGTAGCCAAGTGTGATATTGACGGGAGTGGTTTTTTTTGTTACTCCATGCATGTAATCTTTTAGCCGTGGGCTAATTTTTGGGTTTGTTATACCCATTGTTTTGGGAGTGTAAAGATATTTTTTGTGTGATATCTGTCCAACCAATTCATCATTTGAATACATCATTTTTACTATTGAGCAAAACACGTTATTCTTTTCATCGTATGAAATTACTCTGAATCGTTCACCTTTGTCCTAGTACTGTGTAAGGTCATTTAGTTGTATTTATATTTGTTGCATTTTTAGGTTCGTGAGGATTATGTTAATTTCTCTAGTATTTGGATCTTATACACGCACGTATTACTCAATATTCTTTTCTCATTCAAGTCATACATCAATAAACATTGTATTTGTGTCACCATCAAAAGTGTTCTGTTATAAATCCGAAATCCAACCCGGTTATCTTGTTACACGGGTAATATTAATGAAACTGAATGCAAAGGTATGTATCTTTCTGTCTATGTTTCTGACAACTGTCTTGATATACGTGTGTATAGTTCAATACTTGAGCAATAGCGTGCACATTATCTCTTTGATCGGTTCCAATTGCACGTCCCCCTTACTTGTATGTTACATCTTTGTACTTCATCAAAACACAGAATCTTTTTCATGCAAATAAAAGAGCTGCAAATAGCATGGTCCGTTTGTGTCCAATGGTTTTACCCATTTTTCAACCACCAGCATAATAAGTTAGAAAGTATGTTTACATATCTTGAGTATTTAGGTAGTCCATTATTCTAGTATCGAACACAGTTAAACTTATCTAGAGTATAGTTATCCAGAAATATCTGATACCTGGGTAGACATTCCATCATATATAAAGAACGCCTGTCAAAAGCAAATATTTAATATGACTGTACATTGTTTTTGTTTTTCTTTGTCTGCAGCGATTAATGTCATATCAGACTACACCTGCTACCGTAAGTAACAGTAGGTAAAGTCAGTTACATCTGTTACCGTAACAGTATACGGTACTACGTGTGACTGTTGACAGCCGACAGCTACATCTGTTACCGTAACAGTATACGGTACTACGTGTGATTGTTGACAGCCGACAGCTACACCTGGCTCATTCAGGAAAGTATTGTCTGGTGTGACTGTTGACAGCCGACAGCTACATCTGTTACCGTAACAGTATACGGTACTACGTGTGACTGTTGACAGCCGACAGCTACATCTGTTACCGTAACAGTATACGGTACTACGTGTGACTGTTGACAGCCGACAGCTACACCTGGCTCATTCAGGAAAGTATTGTCTGGTGGATCAGACGACAGAGAAGACATGTTCATCAATCCGGCTTTGGAGGCAGATGGCAAGAGCTGTGTGGACATAAGCTCATGTGCAGTAGGACCTGATGGCCATCCAACGCATCCGGACTCATCTTCACATGTATCCACAGTGTGGTAGCACTAGATTTATAAGTAATTGGACGAGAAGGTGGAGATAACTATGCGCAACTTTTCCTCGCTTAAACAATACTCACAAGAAAGTTGACATTATACCCCACGTCTAGATACTTTCGACTTTTGTGACCATAGGCGAGCGACAAACCAGCAGAGACGTGTTCAGGGGAATAGTGTTGTTTTCCACTGGACCAAAGCAGCAGGGCTCTTTTATAATCACGCTTCTCACCTCTGTAGCATGAAGAAGGGGCTACGAAAGGTGTCCTAAATATCGCCTGCTTCACCTTAGCCCTGGTCAGTATACCAAAGATGAATGTGATTACGACTCTCACCACTGGTACCTGGGATGTGCGCACACTAATGGACAGTTAATCAGCAGATAAACTAGAGAGAACAGTTCTTGTAGCTAGAAAACTGACCAGATTTAACGTTCACCTTACGACTATGAGTGGAATTCGCCTAGCTAATAAGGGACAACTCACCGAAGTAGGATCAAGCTATATCTTCTTCTGGGGTGGCCGAAGTTAAGAAGAGCGACATTGAAGCTGTTATTGTGGTTACCGTTAAATCGGAGCTAGTCAGCAAGCTTACCGATCTCCCAAAAGGGCGTGAACGACAGACTACTGCAAATGAGATTCCCATTATCTGTAATAGATATGCAACTATTATCAGCAATTGATTGACAGCCAGAAGGAGAAATCAAAATATCACTTGCGAATCTAATAACGCTGACTGAAAATAAATAAGTAATTGACTTGTCAAATATCAATGCACCTGGAACATATACTATATCTTCAGAAGTCAACAAATACGGACGCTCGCACATAGCACATAAACTGACTGAACTCTTCCATTCAATGTGGACTCGAGGAATATATCCTAAGAAGTACAAGGACGCATCGATCATCGACTTGTACAAGAGGAAAAGCAACAAACGATCCTGCGACAACCATCGAGGCATCTCCTTAGTGAAAACTTCCGGCAAAATCCTCAGCAGAATCTTTCTGTACACCTCCTCGGTCAAAAGGGATCCTGCCTGAGAATCATTGTGGCTTCAGGAAATGCGTAACTACAGAAATGATGTTTTCAGCTCGTCACCTCAAGATAAAATGCCAGGAACAGAACTCCAACAGGTAAGAGACATTCGTCGACCTGATTAAAGCATTTGACCCATTCAGTCGTTGGGCCTCTGGAAGATCAACAGAAACATTTATTGCAATGGTTCTGCAATTCCAAGATATTCACAGTATTGTAAATTAAATTCCAAATAATCCAAAATGTTCCATCAAACCTCCAAACGTGTAGAGCATTCCAATAGTATTTGATGTCTTGATATATAACAATGATATAATCCAATATGTCTTTGAATGGGTACTCAATGATCCCAAGGTAGTGTTTTAGTCTAAATATTCAATGAGTACTTTGTAATTCCAATGAATAGTTTAAATAAATAATTATCCTAGAATTATATCTGAACACAACTTCAAATGATTCCAAAGACTGATAATAAAACAGGAATGAATAATTGTTTACCAAATCAGTTATATATACAAGTATCACTTGCCCTGTGACGTAATATATTTTCTACGGAAAAACCCATTTACTCGTAAACAACGTTAGATCTTGAAATCAGATTCAAGTAAACATCTTGTTTACATCTTACAATCATTACAACAACCAGGTAGGCATTAATTCCACAACCCCCAATCACGGAGAAATATTAAGCAATATATATATATATATATATATATATATATATATATATATATAGAGAGAGAGAGAGAGAGAGAGAGAGAGAGAGAGAGATGTTCTACTTAAGGCATTCCTGCTGGAAGTTGGTTATATTTACATACATACATAAGTACGTACGAACGTACGTGTGTGTGCGCATACGTGCGTACATACATACATACATGTATGCATAAATGTATGTACGCACGCACACATGTATGTATGTATGTATGTAAACATACCAGCAGGAAAGCCTTAAGTAGAACATGTCATCAAACGGAATGCCCAAATCTTCCAGGCAGTGAACAAGTTCACCTATCATGGCAGTACACTGTCACGCGCATTCTAGGTTAATGACCTAATCAACGTCAATTGCCAAAGCAAATGTGGTCATTGTCAGACTACGTTCAACTGAAACCTGAAAACAAAGAAGCTGAATAATGTTCACATGAGCGGCATGTGTAAACTGACGTAGATAAGAAGGAAGGACAAGGTAAAGACACCGCGCTTATATGCAGGCAAGCATTCAAAGCATCCACATTTTGTTGATGAAATTACGGTTGAGATGTTTAGTCCACGCCAATGGGGTATCAGTGGAACGATTAGCAGAGATAATCTTCTAAAGCGAGCTGAGGGAGTCAGGATCGTTATAAGAAATTTTGAAAGACTTCCTCAAATTATCCTTGAGGCATTTCAACATTGACAATGAGACTTGAGTACATGTCACATAGGATCGATCCACCTGGCGCAGTCTCATCGATATTGAAATTAAAGACTTTGAGTTCGAGAGAATTGCAGAGGCAGTGTAGAAGCCCCCAGGTGCGTAAATATCAGAACTTCAGCATGTCCTTTATTGTTCAAGCGACCCCCAAGCGGACTTGAAGGTAAAGGGGAATGATACTAAGGCATGTTTGTAGAACATTATCAGTGTGTGTGTGTGTGTGTGTGTGTGTGTGTGTGTGTGTGTGTGTGTGTTAAGTTTTGAAGCTTATTCTATGCTGATTGAAGAACGTCTTTTTAAATTTATAAAATTCAATGTCAACAATTTGTTTCTAAATTATCTCTGAAATTTTAAGGGGATAAAAATCTCGAGCATTTATTTGACTCTTCCTATTCATTAATACATTCTAGCTCTGATTCTAGTGGGAAAAAAACATTTTACCCAGTTGATAGAAATCCTTGAATAAATATGTCCCAAAATTTATCAACAGTTTAAAGTCTGCATCTTAACCTACAGTAATAAATACATTTTATACAGCTTGATATTCTTGCCTTTTGTACTTTAGATCCAGCAGATATTTGGAAATATTTTAGATACTTTGGCCGGCAAGAGGTAGGTCACTATGACCAATATTGACATACGTCAATTGACGACCTTTGACATAAATCTATTTTCCATAGGTTATTGAAGTTTGACTCGTACAGAGCCATTTGTGACTGCTTTTTTCATTATATTACACAGCCACTTTGAAGGTAGGTCACCATGGTCCACTCTTGAATCATTGACTTTGGTCAAGTTATGTCAATATATGACCAATGTTCGTTCATGTTTCTGAGAATATTTACATCTTTGATGCTGGTTTGGTAAATCTTGAATGCAGATATTCCAAGTTGTCAATGTCATGTAATTGTAAGCAAAACGTTGTTGAGGAAAAAACAATATATGCAGTTTAAAAGGAAGTTATTATAGCATTCAATATTAATAAAAAAAATATGATTCTACATGGGATCAAATCATTCAAATATGAACTAGTCACAATATACTTTGAATTAGATGAATTTCTGTAATGAGAATTTAATTATGCTCTATTTCAACAAATTCCAACCTCCCTTATGTTGGAAATGGGTCAAAGGTGAATTAGCTTAGATTAGTTCGGAATCTTACTTACGGAGACATTGGTTTTCCATGACATGTTACGAGAGACAATATTAGTGTATCTCGTGCAATTGTGAATAATAAACGCTGACAGAAATAAATCCTTTTTATTCTGTATCTGCAATATTGAAGTGAAGAAAATATGTTCCTCAACTGACATCTCTCCTCGATATAACCTTTCACTCTTTGATTTAATGTACTTATGTTATTTTGAAAACAACGAACAATAGTCGAGGAATTCATTAAGGTATTCTTGACGGTGATGCTACGTAGACGTCGTGAAATTCACCAGGGTGTACTGGACGGTGATGCTATATAGACAAAATATAT
>JAECUM010054470.1:0-21692 GCA_016617855.1 Megalonaias nervosa
GGCAAACCCCATTTTCCAGAAGTTTCAGTCTTTCTATTTTAGGTGATTTATATATATTTTCATTCTCTTTATCTCTGGTGCTTGATTCTCTCATTGTACCATCTACTCTTTTTTCAGAAGAAAGATGACTTTCAGTATCGGTTGGGTGGATATCTTCAGATGATTTCTCACAAAAATATCCAGTAGGAACTGTAAAAAAAGACAAAATTCCTCAGATCTACATAAAGTAATGAGTTGCATTAATTCTACAGTGATCTATGCTTTAATTGGAATATCTTATTTTGAAACAACATTGAAATGCAAGAATTTCAAGCCATACGCTCTTCAATCAAATGCTTTCAATACTTCTAAAAATACGGCCTTAGACATTCTATTTTTGCCATGGCAGTGTTTTGAAGCAACTATTTTTCTTCTTTCAGCCTGTAAAACATATCAGTTCTTCAGTATCTACATGATCTCTTTAATTGACCAGAGCAGGACAATACTTACAATCCGGAGATCTACTGTTTCAAGAAGGTACAAAGTACAGACTGCCAAAACCAAAAAAAGAATTCTTTAAAAGAAGCTTTCAGGATTCAGGTAGGGATAATATTCTTAAGGAAATCAAACATGCTCAAGCTACACCTTCCAGAGTCGATTACAACTTTATGTCACAATTATAACCTACGTGACAGATCTTACTACTCAATCTTTCAATATTTCAAAATACCTGTTCATGTGACCTAACCCATCAAATTGGAAATAATTCAATTCTTCTAAGAACCCACCTGACCTAACCCCTCCTATGTCAACAAGTATTTATAACTCCTATGCAACCTACACTCTTAATATCTCAAAATAGAACCCATACCCATATACAAAATTTAGCTATACACAATTACAACAATTTACAGTCATGAATAAAATTTACATAAAATAATAAATATACATAACAATTTGGATTTTGCTGCTCCCTATTTATAGATGACTATAAGTCATGTGATCTACAAGCCATGCTGACATTCAAGGCATTCACTCAAACCAAGATACTAAAATTAAACATTTTATGTGGTCCAATTGAACTCTGATCCAAAGTTGCTAATTGTGTGTGGATTAAGTTGTTGAGTGGAACAAGACTATGTAGTCCGAGTTTCCTCTGACCCTTCCCACCCCATTTTAGATATTTTGACATTAGTTAGGGGTTGGAGTCAGAGCCAAATGGCTATTTAAAAGTTTGAATTTGCCGCCACCTGGAGAAACCCAGATTCATGAAGCATAGAGCATGTGTCCTCAATGTTTTTGTTGGCATCACATGACTACTAAGTAGACATGTGCCCTCTGCTTGATGCATCTGGTATTCTCCAGGTTTCTGCGACAGGTTTCTGGTCATTCTCGGAATAAATATGTTGAGAATTAAGTATGCATTAGTTCTTCTTACAAACAATATGTGACTTTAATTTAATAATTTTGAATGTTTTTGTAAAACAACATTGGAGAGGGGTTTATTGTTGATATCACAAGACTACTGGACCTCTGATGTCATGGAAATGTAAGTTGTGATATTTGTTTAGTCTTGTCACTAGCCATGCATATGGCGAGTACCATGTCAAATTTCACCAACAATGCAATTTTATCTTGTCTGTCAGTGGATTTATTACGACTCTAAAGTCTTAAACTAAGTAATAGAAAAGAGTGAAATCCCAACAAGTTTTGAAAAATTCAACAAATGATTTATATCCACTGAATACAAATGGAAAATTTAAAAAATACTTACAGTATTGCAAATTAAATCCCAAATAGTCCAAAAAGTTATTTCACCAGTCTTCATGAATAAAATTATAATTAAATTCCAGTGGTGCATGAAATAAGACCAGCAGTGAAGGTGTTCATGTGCCTGTGCTTGAATGTACTAATGTACCAGTGGCCTGAAGTGTCATGATGCACCAACAGTCTTCCAATTAAACACAATAATATGATCCAAGATGTCCTAGTCTGCATTCACTATAATTTAATATATTAAAGACATAACGAATGTTACACTCAGAATTGCTGAGAAATAATAAATCATCTTCCTACTGATTTCATGCAGATATGGCCCAATGTAAGGGCATTTAATTTGCTAGGCCCACTAGTAAGCAGCTACCCTATGCTGCCACCAATGCGGTGGCAATGAATTCAAAATTTTCAATAGGCAATTAGCTCTGACCCCACACCCCAACATTAATGTCAAAATATCAAAAATGGGGTGGGAAGGGTTGGAAAGTTGGACTAAGGATTACACTACTGTCGTGGTGTTGATTTGTGATGTCGTTTATTATCAATACAGCTCCTCTGCAAGTCAGAAATGCATTCATTTTTTTTCCACATAATTTTCCCCAAATTTATGCAAATGATAAATTATGCATTGATTATATTGGCTGATTAGCATATGTACCAGTAAAATCTGGCCTGGTACCAACTTTTCTCTCCTTGCTGGTACAAAGTACTGGTATTGTGCAACCAAAGCGGAATCTCAGCTGAAGTGCAAAAGTCCTGTAAATTTCTATTATGATTAACCATTGCTTCTTTAAAAAGAGATGTTACATTTATACATAGTTCAGAAGTTTGCAAATGTCTATTTATGTTTTGTGAAAAATGCAAAACACACATAATACCTAAATGAGAACTCTTTTGAAAAGGCATAATAGCAGCCGTCAAGTACGTCATTTGTCTTTGGAGTCAATCTCTAATGTCTGGGATAAATGAGGTCTTTGCCTATGTCCTTAATAAGTGAGTACTGTTTTCCCGATTCGATTGTCACTGTAAACAGTTTGTGTTGTTTGTTGATGTTTTTTATATTACCATTATTAAAACCCAAATCAAATTATCTGCTCACTGTGGTGCAGGCTTTGTTACACCCTTTGTTTATTGAGCTAATCTCTTTATGATGTCCATTGGTTTTGTTTTTTTATACTGTTTCTGGATTTGTTTACTTCTTAGTAAATGACAAGACAAGACAAGACAATATTTGTGTCTTTTGATTTAATTCATTGGTACATATATATTCAATACTTTCCTAAACCCTGGTCAAAACTACTAATTCATATACAGGGTGAGTGTTATCATAGCTAACTGTGCAGTTCTTATTCTACATCTGAAGTGAGTCTGAAATTTATGAACATGTCAGGTTAAGTTATGGACAGGATAAATAAAATATTACATGGTATACTTTGCAAGTCATATGCTAATCTATATGTACACATGGTCTTCAAATAAAACTGTAAATGTTTTCTGATAGCTGTATACCTTTATTGCTATAAAAAAATTACTTGCTGAAATGAAATGATTGCAATGTTTTAACAAGAACAATACATAACAAATATATATATATATATATATATATATATATATATATATATATACACACACACACACACACACACACACACACAGCAATTGCGGGTATTTTCCATTCTTAAACCTGCTGCATTTTTACCTTAATCTTGCACAGACCAGTTCTGTGAGTCTGCCAGTCTTGCGAGACCACTTTTTGTTAGGGGAGGGGCTGTCTCACAAAACTGGTCTTACTGTAGTTCTAAAAGTGATATCGCCTAAAACATGTATTGCCACTGTGATGATATCATTTTTCTCCTACTGATATATTTTAGTATCTCATTATGACATATATAATAAAAAGGTGCATAGTATCACTGGATGAATTGCAATATTCTTAAGTACTGTTATGATGTCAAAAGCAAAATTAGGAGTGACATCAATCAAGGGCCATAACTATTCTAAATAATAATGAAATTAAACTTATTCAATGCCTCATCAATACAAAGCTGTATACCAAACTTTGTTTAAACACAATAAAGGTAAATAAAATTATGCTGCAGAAAGCAAAGTTAAAAGGATGTGCATTCAGGGGCTTTAACTCCTCCAAATGATGTAATGTAATGCTGGGAATCAAAATCATTCAAAATACTATATCCAGAAATGTGTAAAATACTGAACTAGATTGGTGTTTGTAAAACATGCATGCCCCAATTCCAGACTTGCAAACATAAAAGTCTAAAAAGTTTGAAAAATTTAAAATTTTTGTAAAACTGTATGAAAATCTAATAAGGTCATCTGCATATGAGAATGAACATACATACTAAATTTTATTTGCTTTCTATTAAATATAATCTTGTGCTTATTTTGTAATTACTCTTTAAAAACCCATAACATTCACTTTTTGTCACCTTCCTTTATCAATTCCCCGTTACACTGATGTTTGTTTACAACACCTAAGGTGACCAGATTAATAGAGAATGGTTACCTAAGTTTTTAATTGGCCATTAAAACTGAAAAGTACATTACATAATGGCTGCTAAAGTTTGATTTGTACTTGGAGCACTGGCAAGGCAGATATATACCAATTTTCCCTTCTAAAACCTAAACTTAAAATCACCACAAATTGCTGAGAGTATTTTTTGTTGCAACAATAAACTTTTTGAACTCAAAATTCCAATTCCTACCTTTACCAGTATTGGAATCTGCTCCACTACCTGCCATGGTAAAGCTTCTGTCATCTCTCTTATCTTCACTAAGCAGCTTCTGTTACCATCATTTGGACCAGTATGTCTGCAATATGGATTAAAAGCTATGAATCAGAGGTAAAGTATTCACTACTTCTTGTATTTCCATATACTATGATTGAAAGTTATTGAATTTACCAGAAACCATTTTGTTTATGACAAAAGGATAACATGATCTTCCACAATCAACCTTAAAGTACCATGTTATGAAATAATACAAAATAAAAAGTTCATTGAAAATATATTGACATCAATATGAGATTATCCAATAAAGGACTGAGTACTGCACACTGCTGACACTAAGCTAAAACAACATATCCTCTGCCACATTGTGAACACTGGACATAACTAACCCCTTACCACTTTCTTATTTTGGATTTTGAAAATCACTCACACCTTCCAGTTACCTTGGACAGGCTAATAATCTAATACACATAGAAAATAAATCCATGAGAAATTGATATGTGGTAACTATTCACTGTGGAAGGTGCTTGGGGATGAGTAATACAAGTTCCATAAGCTATGATGTATTTTCTAAGATTCACCAATATATGGTTTAAAGCTATAAAAATGTTTAAAAAGGTTGATTCATATGCATATAATACTATACTTAAATGAAAATAAATTGTATTAAATGATAATAAATTACAGTATATTTTATAAATTTTAATTGCCATATAGGGTTAGTTATTTAAATGGTAAGCTCTTGCTTAATATCATTATCATATAGGTGATGTCAAAATTAAACTGAATGGCAATAACAATAATTATATTCCTTATAATTTATAAATCATATAAACTCATTTTTATTACATAACCATTTAATTTTACATGCTTGATCTCATGTTTGATCAGAAGAAGAACTCACTTGATATTACTAATAAATACATCTTGACCTGACAGTCTTGATACATCCCTACACCATATCAATTTTTGTTCTTTCCACCAACAAAGAATAAAACATGCATGCAGTTTTGTGTATGAACCATGCCTACTGTACTGCCTACTGTCCTACCTACTGTACTCATGAATAAAGTTATTTATCTGAGTTAGAAAACATTTCATTTATAATAATAATTACATTATAATTATAGTAATAGTATATTTATTTATAAAACATTAAACTTATGCTGATCAATTGTGGTATAGGATAGGTATTTCCTTATCCAAATGCAAGCTATCCAAAATAATAAGAAATGTCCAATGATTGTAAGAAACAATAACAATAATCCCTTAAAGGTGACTGATGTTCCACTGACTGAACAAAATTTCCAGAAATTCAACATAAGACCATTTCTTCTTTATAAATGCAAAGTGCTGGAACCGTCTCTGATGTTTCTCCAGTGATAAGATTTTCAAATTAACCACTGTGGCAGCCATCCTGGGTTAAAACTTGGCATCATCTTCATTTAGGACAAATTAGACATCATTAGAAGTCTTTTATTGAAAACCTCATGTTGATGTGACCATCCATTCAGGAAGAGTTAATTAAGGATAACAAGATTTTCAACATGGCTGCTGAAGTGACCATACTGAATGTCTAAGCAGCACCATTTCATACATGACCAACAATGCTTTAGTATGAACAATGTGTGTGTAATGTTTCATGGGAATTCTCTAAATATAGTAGTTTGGGAGGAGCAGCAAAAACAAGCTGTGCTAATGGATGGGCAGACAGTGGACAAAGAACATTTGTTAAGTCTGGTCTATGATCAGTGCAGCTAAAACTACTCATCATAAAACTCATCTGTAACCTTGTTTGCCTGAAACTTCACTTCCAATTATGTTGAAATCAAGCAAGAAATGTTAACACAAGCATGTACACAAGCCCATGGGTTGTCCAATAAATCAAATTTCCAAATCAATGTTGATACTGAAGGATGATTTGTTCATATGTCACCTACTCATTAAAATGTACAACCATTTGCATACAAATCTGTCCGCAACATATCTGTATACAGCTTATATAATTACTAGTATTTCTCATGTGTCTTGAGTTACCATTGGTTAAAACAGGGGTCTCAAACATGCGGTCCGCGGGCTGCATGCGGCCCGCCAAGCCATATCCTGTAGCCCACAAAATGATTGGGATCACAAGGTGTCATGAAAGATAACAAAGGTGGTGCGGCCCATGGGCCATCGAAAATGCTCTCATGCAGCCCTCAGGGTGGTTTGAGTTTGAGACCCCTGGATTAAAGGATTGTTTTGGCATGCATATAGTATTACCGGATCAAATCCTGTGTTTGACAGCTAGTAAATACATGTCGAATAGCACAACCCTAACTGCTATGGTCATTTGGAATTTACTGGTAAATATATGTCTAAACTGTATTCAGGTGTGCTCCAGAAAGATCTGCATGCAGCAAAATTGCACATTTTAATGAATAGGTGGCATAACACCCACAAACTGTCCATCAGTATCAACACAGATTTGGGGTCTTATTTATTGAACTAGTTCATGGGTTGCTTTTACTTAGCTGACCAAAGATATAGTGTTATGTTCATTTAATTTGTATTGTTTGTTGGCTTTTTTCTCCATGATTATATGAATGTATATTTGTATTTTTTGTAATTTACCTTAGTCCAAAATCAAAGTTCATGGTGTACATGACTAGGGCCATTCATTTTGTAAACAATATAATACATAGCTAATGTATCTCTGTCAGTATAGTTTAAATATTAGGATCATTATCTTCATCAGAGTCAAAGACATCAGTATTCCCCCATGGATAAACCTGGTGCACCTGATGTTTGCCATGTTCTTTATTATAATTTCAGTAATAGACCTCATCTTGTTGACAACTTAGATTGTTCTAGAAATGAACTTTTGACCCACATCCTGGTTCAATTATTGTGTCTTACTTTTGATATAATGTTGTTTCATTCAAAATTTACTAATTCTTACCATAACATCTGAAGCAGAATCATTATTATTGTCATGTTCAGTTTTTGATTTGGATTTATTCAAATTATTCACTGGAATTACAAAGTGCTCAATAATATTCTTGGACAGAAACATTAATTTGGAGTTATAGTGAATTCAGACAAGGACATCTTGGATTATATTATTCTGATACATCAAAACACTTAGCACACCATCACACTTCAGACCATTGGCACAGTAGCACATTAGAGAATACAGGCACATCAACACGTTCAAGATTGGAACTTGTTTGAAATACGACTGGAACTCTATTCAATTGGACTTGTGATAAAACTTTTGGGGCTATTTGGGATTTAATTCACAAGACTGTAAATTCTTTTTTATTCTAGAGAAATAAATTATTTTTTGAATTTTACAAGACTTGTTCCTTTTTGCTCTTTTCTGTTAAGACCAGAGAGTCATAATAATAGTCAAATTGAAACTTGTTCAAGCTTAACAGTGAATTCAAATTAAAGCAAACAAAAATGTGAATTTGACAGTTGACAGTGCTTACATACCACTAGGATGTCTTTTCAGTTGTTTTAAGTGCACTTCACCCTATTTTCCAAGTACCAGTACATCACAGTATTCTGATTATGGCTGTGTTAGAAGTCACTTTGCTGTAATATGTGAGTCCAGTATTGACAATGTAATACTGAAAACTTACATATCTGAGTGATCTTAGAATCATGTTGGGTTCTGTGATGTACCTTTTCACTAACAATTAGTATTCAAATTAAGAGGTCAAAGGTGCTAAGTATTATGCAAGTGTTCTCAGCTACCACTATATCTTTTGGCATCTACTGCAGTAGCACTGTGACGGTCATCCCTGTCAGTCAGGATAGGCCTAATGTTCTGATGTTTACTTTAAACTCTCCAGTTGCTGAATGACTATGGGAGTCCCCTATCCTTTCACACTCACATGATGGAGAAGGAGTATATTCAAGAGAAATAGGCACAAAGCATTTCAGTATATCTGTCCATATGTATTTAATAAAGCAGAATGAATGCCCACAGCACAAACTGCAATATGTTCTTGAACATGTCAAGTAAATAAGTGTCTTTGTCAATACAGTCTGAATGCACACACACAGGCTGCTACCCTGGCCAGATGCCCTTATTTCAAAGCTGATGATATAAAATGATGATGGGTATCGGACTAATGCATAATCAGAAGTGTTTAATTTCTATGACACATAACACTAATATGTTAAGATCATGTTGGTTGATTAAAGAATGCAAAACAATACTGAATGATCCATGCTGATGATTCACTGCATTGTGAAGTGATAAACTCAAAAATATGCACGTTCCTGCAAGGTACACAGTCACCACAAATGCATCAGATGTTTGAAGATGATAATTAAGAGTGTGATCATAAATTTGATTATGAGATGAGTGAAAAAGTACCAGAAATCCTGGGAAAATGTACAAAGTAGTTGAACATTTGCTTGTAATGGCCTGAAAATCTTATCAGGCAGTTTCTACATAAAACTATTAATTGTACTCTGAGTTTCATTTACCTGCCTCACCTGGTTTTTGCTCAGCCTAGCTACCAAGGTTTCAGTTCAAAAACAAGCAAACTCCAAATCGTAAAAAAAACAAAAACAGGCAAAATATTTACAAAAATTGTAAAGACTTGAAAGTTGTGTAAACTGGATCTCAGATGAGGTGGAAAGTCAAGATCTTTTGCAAACCATCATAAGTCACAACATTCAACTTATATTTCAGATAGAAAGCTGATAAATCAAAGCAATAATTATGTTTGCTGTGTGACAATGATTTACCAAATTTGTGGCGAGACCTCCAAATTAATTAGACACATATATACATACAAACACACCTCTGATTCCATAATTTTACCCAGACAACTCACAAATCCACTTATAATATGGGGTCAGGCATGGATCCCATTCTTTTTCAAGAAAATACCAAAAGCATTTGTTGAATGTGAAGAAAATCCTCATCAACGCTGGCAAACAAAACTTTCATATATCTCTCATTAAATTGTCTTGAACAGCAGTTAGTGACTGCAAATTTGAATGAACATCGAGAAATGTGCAACTTTTAATATGAAGCCATATATTTTGTTAAATTTTCTTTACATACAAGAATTTATCAACACAGTAAATAAAAAAATATTCCACAATTTTTCAATCCATCAGTATTTTACTAACAGAACAATAAAATTAAATCGAGTTTTGACAGTGATGGTGTTTGTCTAACAAATTAATGTCTATAGATTTTATAAAAGGAAATCTTGTTTTACTGTGCATAAACAAAGCTTTTAATGCCCTTTCAAAAGTTAGTTATCTCGAAAAAAAAGATAATTGACACAGAAAAGCAAACAACTTCCTTAAAGAAAGGTTTTTAACTGATAATTATTCCCAAAGTAATTATAAATCAAGTATTAAACCATTAAACAGTAAACCCCTCCCCATCTTCAAATTGTCGATATCCAGCAGGATGGCCTCCCCTTCCTAATTTTTCTGAGGTCCCTCAGATCTACTGTTTAATTTAATGTTATTTTCTACTTAATATTAACCTCTATTTCTATCAGAGGTATCTAGACTTATTGTTTTCCAAAATTTGAGTTAATTACTGGGTTGCCATGTGAGTGTTATTTGCTACACATAAATGGCTAATGTCCATGACTGCTTACCACCTGGATATGTCAAGCTACCAGGCTAAGCAGGTGACTAAGTTGCCAAACTTATATAAATATAGCATTTTACCACAAGGAAAGTGAAATGAATCTGCCTTATTATTTTTTAGCTGTCACAGCATTTATACAGATTTGAGGTGCACCCTCAATCCAGCCAGGTAGTTAAAGTATTGTGTCCCCAAGCAAAATATCAGCCGTTGCTGCTGTTGTTATCAATCACAACAAAAGCCGACAAAACATACTCTTCCACATTCAAAGGCATGTGTTTCAATATCTTAATAGCTGACTGACAATTAAAACAGTACTCACTGACATAATTTGCATACATTATCAACAGGAAAAACATGGACACACTAATTATGACCATGTTACACTCTATTTAATGTTTATATGCCCTTCTTGGTGATTACACCAAGAATTTTGGCCATTTGACAAAAAATGAGCACAAGAAGAATATTTTTTCAAGATATCTAAGATTCAGAACTATTTTATAAAAAGAAAAATCACAGACCCCTTCCCAACTCGAAATTAACAGGTCAGTGCCAAAGTGCTATGTGAAATTTCTTCATGTCAACTGTTCATTGTGAGCAAGGCTTTTCTACTCAGAATTGAATAAAAACCAAGTATGGCACAAAACTTTGCAAAATGAACTTGAATGCAATCAATTATGCCAAATTTGAGGAGTTAAATATGAACGAGTCTAACTTTATTACACACAGATATATGGATATAACTCGAATAAGGTCAATGATAAAAAAATACAAATGTGTCAGCTAACCATCGAGTCAAATTATACCATGGCTATCCAGTGTTGGGATGGTGGTGAACATAGAAAGTACTTTAGAGATGACATCCATTGACATTATCCTGTTCACACTGCACTCACTTTTCAGAATTCAAACTGCAGATTATAATCAGAGATTCATTGCTCTATGGCTGGAAGAAGTTTTAACAAATGAAATTTAAGATATTTTCCCTAGTATATATTCAAAACATCAACTTGTCACATTTTGATATTTATTTAAAAAGTAGAGTTTGAGCATATGAATGCACAAGGCATGTGACCTTATTAGTTTGTCATCAGTGCTTATATAGTCCACGGATCAATTAAGAGATTAAGGACAGGGCATCTCTTTCTCCTTGCAGGAGGATTCAACCAATAGGGCTGCTAATTAATGGGCATTCATGTTTACACTGGGGCTATAAAGAAGAGCCTGGTACTGTATCAGAGTGCAAAATTTCATCAGAAAGGAAAACACAAAACATTATTTTTATACCAGGCAGCTTTGTGTGTGTGTGTGTGTGTGTGTGTGTGTGTGTGTGTGTGGCCGAGGGTCAAGGACTACAGATGAATATTCCACACCACCAACTATTCACCCCAGGGGAAATCCTCGATTTTTCTCTTCATGTTTTTATGAACTTTAAAAGTCAGTGTTACACCTTTTTGCAATCCCTGGGGATATTACCTAACAGCCATGCCTGTGTCCCTCTGTATTTAACAAATCATCACATCCTGATCAATACAACGAAACAAAGGTCCTCTTGGTATTTCAACCAAGGTAAAACACAAAAAACTAATATCAAAATGTCTTAAATCTAAGACACGATGTAGGCCCGCTTCCACAACATGGAAAGTGAACTTCAAAATGGCTAACTGAATCTACGACGAACTGTCCCCTGATTCCACAACATGCATTACATCCTTTCTTCTCTCATGCAGCGTGCACATATTAATGATGCTCTAGCCCTGCAACGGTTGTGTTATTTTCCGTTTTAATTCTCAATCTTTCCGTCTTCTAAGCATTTTAAAGATGTAATGGAACTCGTTTATTTGAAGAAAAAAAAAATCAAGCAATTTTTCCCTTCATAGTTGATATCGAAAGTACACGTTAGATTAAAACGCAACCTAATTAAATGGGTATATGGTATTATATTTACTAGATAACAGAATTTATTAAACCTCATTATTGATTCTCTTTCAAATAAAATTTTAAAGTCATTTTCTCTATGAGAAGACCAACAAGATTTCAAGTATAGTCGGTTGTCTCACTGGCCCGAAAAGTTCTCGCTTTCATCAATCCCCTTAAACAAATGTATTTCTCATTAATCCATGTTGACTTGAAAACTTGTTGCTACCTCCAAGATAAAATGAATTTGAACTTATTCTTGCCCAAAAGCAACATTTCACATTATTTGCAACTGTCAGATTTACTTCATAATTACCATCTTAATTCTAAGCCTTGTTCCGTCAAAAGCGAAAGTAAAAACCAAACCCAGGTGTGTACTAAAAGATGTAAAGCGTACACGTACCCGTGCCAAAAAAATCCCCAGTTCGCAAAACACATGATCTTTGATAAATATAGAATATATGTATAGTATGTACGCTATATCAATGATATACCACGAGGTGTATAAATTTTTCATTAAAAGGAAACGAAGCTTGCTGAGTTTCCTTTTAATGAAAAATTTATACAACGAGTGGTATATCATTTATACAGCGTACATACTGTACATAGATTTTATTTATATCACATACAAATACATATATTTGCCCTTTGAACAGAGTTCAGATTTACTACAAGCAGCTGTGTATTGACCTAGTGAATGAACTCCTCATATCCCCGAGTGGGTCCGCTACAAAATGTAGTTCTACGCATTTAGTGGCTATTTACAATCACCTCTGCATATTGATAAGTTCATTGTTTTCTTTTCTTGGTTTCTATTTTTCTCCACATTGATTATATCAATATAATACACACTTATGATTTAAACATGAAAGATGGTTTTAATGATAAAAGTACAGTAGAGCACTATTTACATTGGGATAGCTACGTCGTTCACATGAACGCCATTCACATAGCGGCGCATGGAAATTAATGTGAAATAGAAACTAAGCCAACTGACGAACCAACAAGAGGTAATTAAAATATTTTAATATATTTACAGTTGATCTAAGTCATTATTCTGCTTTAGCAACAGTACAACCGACCATAACCCCCCCTCTCTCTCTCTCTCTCTCTCTCTCTCTCTCTCTCTCTCTCTCTCTCTCTGGTCGGTTTGACTTAACTTTTACCATCATTCGTAAGTCCAGAGATATCGTGGGATGTCACAAAATAGAATCTTCTACGTTCGTCAATTTATAGATTTTAGCCCGTATCTTGCTACTATGGTCGAGAGAGAGAGAGAGAGAGAGAGAGAGAGAGAGAGAGGCCTTTGGACATTTTCATATTTAAATAATAATAATTGATTTTTTAGAACAGTATGGTATGTTTAAGAAAAAACAAACAAAAAAATCCATAACATTAAATATATCACAGTATGTGTACCACGTAACCGAGGAATTTACTGATTTGCAACATTGTATCATTGATAAACACTGTAGATAAATCCCAGGGAAAGTGCACACGTATCGTTAGGACGAACCATATTCTTGTAGGTTACTTGGTGTAATTTCTATTTCAAGGTTTTAATCCAGCCCAAATTCCTTTTTTCTCTCATTCCACATTTCTGCGCAGTTTGTCCGTTATGCATGAGAGGGGAGGGGAGAACAGAAAGCAGAAAGGATTGTGATGAAAATGTGTATCATATTAAATTAATGTAGAAAACGGGGATTATTAATACTTGTCATCGTTATGTTTCATACGTCACTAGTGACTAATGTGTTGGAAATTGATCATTGATCTAGAATCAACTGTAGACGCTCGCGAGAATGTTTATGCATGCGTATTATTGCGCCATGGGCGAATCACAATTTGATATACCAATAGTATTGGTATATCAAATTGCTTTATACCAACACTTTAAATGCATGTCATTTTTTAATGTATGTGGTATAAATATGGTAATTAACCGTAAAAAAATATCATATTTTTTAAGATTATCATTAAAGATGTAATATTAAAGAAAATATATTGTTTCTTTTATTGATTTGTTCTCCTTATTTTATCTGGAATAATGTGTTTTCTGGGGACTAAAATGTGTAACCCAAAAGACAAATTTAATACTGATGTCCCGGATAAGGATATCGTGTTTCGTTATATGGTTAGGTACTTGTTTACAGCACGAGGAACCTCAAGACTGAGAAGACATATCATTGAATTCAGAATGAAACTGCAAAGTGAGCGTCCATAGAGTTAAGAATTAAGGAAGCAAAAAATAAGATATTCCATTATTATTGCTGCATGATACTTTTACTGACCTCAATAAAGATTGCATATAGAAATAAAACAGAATTCAAAAGGTATACAAATGCATATCAAAGTTACTGCTATAATGGCATTGCTTCTCTATGCACACTTCATCATGCATTCTTTAACATTACTGTACATACTTATGAAGCTTATGTGCTTGAAATTTTGGGCTCCGACCGTCTAAGACGTAATGAAACCATCCATGACAACCAGGGCCGGATTTACCATTGTACTTAGGTGTGCTTAAGCACAGGGCCCCTGTTGGCCAGGGGGCCCATCTTCTTGGCAAAAAAAAAAAGATAATTTACGATGAATTTTTCAGAAGTCTGTGGCTATTTTAACTACTCCTAAATTTCCTGAGTATATATGCCTGACTACCTGTGTAGGCCTACCGGCCCTACCTCCTTCAGGGCCCAAGTAAGGAGCCTCATAACTTAACTAGCACAGGGCCTCATTTGTCTTAAATCCGGCACTGATGACAACGATATGAATACAACAATGAAAGAACAATAATGACATACACAGTGACGAGAGAATGAATGACTAGTCGGCCAGTAAATTGAATCAATCGACAGATACGAAATTCAGTACTGTTCATGAAAATGAATGCATACAATATCACCCAACATATATATAGCTGAAGGGGCAATTCAGTGGGCCCTTTCAGGCTTAGCTCATTATCAAACTAGAGTAAGGCACAAGTTCAAATTGTTTTATTAAAATCAAACGATTTAGTACAAAGGTAAGAAAACTAAGATACCTATCCCATGAATGAGTATGCTATTTCTAAAACGGTAGAAATGAAGTTTCAGTGCCATTAATGTAATTAGCTGAATCATCGTTTCTATTTGAGCGATCATTTTGATGTCTGGTATTTTACGAAGGGCTCAGTCAGCATTCACCAAAGGTGTAAACACCTATATACAGATGGTATATGCCAAAGCAAAAGTTATCAACGACAGCATTAGGATTGTTACAGAGCAATGCCACAGAACCCATTTCATCGACCACGATTATTTCTTCAGAGATCGGCATCTACCACACCATTTACACAGCAGGGATGGACTACAATTTTTACTTTCAAGGAAGATCAGCCGTTGTCGACAGAATAATCCGCTTTGTGAAAATATCTAATGCCTCTTCAACAGCGATTTGTAGACCCAGAGTGCCTTTTTAAAAGACAATCAACCACAGCCAGTACCAATCAGTGTCGGAGTATTGCACCGTAATTTAGTTACACATCTTAGGCTAGCATCAACTTCACTAACAAAAGCTCAGCAGTTCGTACCAGCATTTGACGCAATGTCCTTTCCACCTATGAGTACCACTCAGCCTATAGCAGTCAATGCCAGAGTATCTTAAAGCAGTTACACAAATCCGGCCAGCAATAGCTCCAGCACCAGAAGTCCAGCAGTCTGTACCTTAACCCAGTACACAAGCTGGTACAGGTGCTACTGTCAACATAATTGTTCATATGACAACTGACTAAATGTTAGACCATAACTTAGTTACTTCAATATTAAATGATCCAGACCAAGATAATATCTCAACCATTCCGCTATATAATACCCAAAGGCGCAGAAGTGTATCTTGTACAGTCTAACGATGATAAATTAAATGTGAAAGACTGGGTTTGTGACAGAATAAAGGTGACTATGGTATTTCATACAAGAATCCACCATCATTTGCTCAACGCTATAATCAATGGAGAGCTTGCACGAACAAAACGTCGGTTTAACATTAGTTCATTTTGATGCACGAGTTATATTTAGGCATTCTTGGTAACGATCTTAAAGAAGGAGTGTATTAATGGAGGATTTAGAATGTGGATACTTATATAGCTCACCGCCTACTATCATCCATGACTTTTGCTCATATTGATAAAAAGCCACATGTGTCTGCTCAAATCCACATATTGTAATAAGTGAAAGTGACCAATACGTGACTATACAAAAGAACTGTCTTAAGGTATAGAAGGTGTTGCCTTTTGTCAGTGACTGCCAAAGCCACTATTAATTTACTACTTATATTTCATGACTGTTTACTATGACAATGATTTGCATTGTAAAGGTTTTAGTCAGGCCTATATTATTGATGGTGGCTATGCTACAAAGACTTTGGGGCTGGTACAGAAATCGGAGTTTTGATCGCCACTATACACTGTGGATATTTTCTGTTGCAGAGAACATTTTATGGTTTAGAGACTTGTATTAAAGGATTTCCATGGTACATAATTGCGCAAAATTCACAGATAGACGCGTATAGTATATTGAGAGAATTTATGGAGATATCTAATCATGGCTTTGTTCTATCAGATAATTAGAGTGTGCGAAACATTACATAAAAAGATTAAATCGCTGTTTCGTTTGAATGCATGATTCAGATTTATCAGAGACCCAAAAGATGTTTTATTCGTTTTCGAACATATATTCAGAACACACACTGATAAATTAATTAAGGTATAAATTAGTTTGTAAAAACAAACGTTGTAAATTTGGTGAATATTTTCAGAACAAAATTATAGGTCATTATTTGATATTGCCTATAAATAAATAAAGGCGCTAACTTTGATTAATGATGAATGATGCAATGTGAAGTGAATATAGTAGCTTAATGAATGAAGACCACCAAGGGTAAATCAATTCGAAAAATGTCTTTTAGTACTGATATAATGATGGCATCCATATGATCCAATCTTCAGAAATGTTACGAAATAATGTTCAACAATGCGGATCAGTGATGTCGGAGGAATCAAATATACCACCGTGTCGGTTGCTTTTATTAAAGACTATGCCGACACAATACGGTATCAAAGTTAACAAGACCGGTGATGAAATAAGTGGAGTCCTGGTCATGAATGAATAGAAACCGAATTTAACTGGTGCAGAAACCTGTCGATGATGATGATGATGATGATGATGCAAAATAATCCTTGGATATAAATTTCAGTGATATCAAGTCGTGGTTGATAACATTAAATTGACAATGCTTGTAAAAGAGTTTGATCGAAGAAAAAAAAAAAACAACGACAATTTACACATTTTGATCTAGCAGATGTAAATATCGACGCATTTCATAACAGTGGTGCATTTAGACTTGCTGCTGAAAGATCTGAATATTATTTTTCTACAGAGTTGGCGATATCTATTACATAAGGGTCTCTTAGTGCTAAATTAGTTGCACCAATACAATCATTGGAAGAGGTTGTATGCAATCTTGAAGCTAAAATATAAGAATCTCAGGATTCCTCATTCAGTTCAGATCCCAATGACAAGTCACTTACCGGGTAAACCTCTTCCTGCTGCATGCACGTTTAAGATGTAAAAAGTTGAAAAAATAGAGATGCAAAGGTTAAATGTAACTGATCACGTATACTTAATCGTCTTTGGTGTTTGTGTCTTGTAATGACTAATGATTTTGATAAACTGAAAAAAGAAAGATCTCGACCATAATTCAACAACGAGGTGTCCAAACGTGTCGGTGTAACAGTGTTTGGGCGCAGACAAGAACGATCATTTCAGACATTATTCGTTGTTGTAATTGGTTTGGTTTTATATGAACGCGATGCTAGGCCCACAGAACTTACAATAGCTGCCGACTTAAATATTTATCATGGAGCCCCGTTGACTCAGTGGTTAGCGTGCCGGACTCAAGACTGAAAGGGTGCGGGTTTGATTTCTACCATCGGTCTATCCTGGGTCAGCTACCATGGTGTGTTCTTGTGCAAGTCACTCTTCTCCAACTGCCTCGCCACCAAATAAACTACTTACTTTTGTTCCTTGTGTGACCATTGTTGGGTTATATCGATAGTAACCGGTGTCTCTGATGGTGCTAAAAAAATACCAATTTCGATATGATTGCATTCACGACTGCGTGTTTATTCAGAACTTCTCACGGCAACACAAAGTAGTCTCAATGCGATTAGAAAACCGTATTCGGTGGCTATTGAGGATAAGATAATTAGCACGGCCGAGTTCGAGAGTATGTTAACGGAAATGGAAAATCACCGACAATTACGAGAAAAAATCAGAAACTGCGGGCAAGCGGATTTACATTCAATAAAAGTCGCGTAGTTTCCTTACAAACTAAAAAGTATATTAATACCAAAAACAATTTATCAAGTCACAGTCTCAAAGCCGTGTGCCATAGTAGTGTCATAATGGGAATTTTAGCAGTTAATGATATACGTCAGCGCTTTCAATACCCCATGACTATTCTGCATATATGGCATTTTAACAATATGAGCAAAATTTATGGCGGATCGAAGAAGGTGACCTCTATCAGTAACCCTGTCTAAAGTCCCCGTTAACACACTACAAAAGAAAAATGTTTATTCTTTATAATATACTCCTAAGACAGGCCCCAGGTCTGAATATCTCTAGATTCTTATGCTTGCCTGCCAGTGCTTGCTTTATCTGTCATCACCATGTTATCAGCAAGTGTGAATTTGACTTATGTAAAATATACTTGCTTTTAGACTCCTAGCTAACTGTACAGTTATAATGCCCCTATTTCAGTTCCCCGTGTTTGAAAGCTAGCTGTAAATATGGGATTTCTATATAGCATTGGGCAAAATAGATTGTAGGTCTATATTTTGTACCAAAATAAGATTAGCTGACTGTTGTTGCGATGTGTTTGATTGACAGGCACTCCAAATACATTGTCTGAATAGTTTGGTGACTTTTTACAAGAATATTTACAGTTTTTAATTGAAGACATGGAGGACGTAATATAATCAAGAATTCCAAGAGGAAGAAATGGTAAGAATTTTGTATTTTTTGTATTCAGTATTTTGTAATATCACTTACTCAGTTTGAAATATAATAGCGTTATACCACAATAATTTCTAACTGCTTATAGTATCAATTCAGTTTAAGTTCAATAACAGTTCAATAACAATAAGTTAAGTTCAATAACTGCTCTCTCCAAAATCCACAAATCAAGAAACCCAGAGTTCATGTCACTTTAATCCTCATTTTGGTTATTTATTTGTCTAATTGCAGCAAGAAGTACTTAAGACATGATATTGTCTATGTAGGTATATTAGAAGTGTATCATCATTAGATAGTAGTACTTTATTGCTTAATGTATATTAGAAGTAACATAGATAGAGACTATGGTAATTAGCATATATGTTTGTAAATGAACATGGAAGTTTATAAAAGCATTTAATCGTACAGTTGATCACAACTGACACTAGCCTTGTGTAAATAGCATTCAGGCAAAATGTTGAAGCAATTGATGTAATGGTCATATGTGCTTTGTAGTTTTTATTTCTGTTCATCTCTCATCTCCTTGATCAGTCATAATTGTAGTCTTTTATCTTCCAATATATAAAATCTAGTACCAAAATTCTAAATTTATATTTTAAGCAAATATCTAGTTTGACTGAATTATTGACTTCAGATAGTTAAATAATTTCATTCTTTAACAGGTTTCCATCTTTATACCGTCACTGAAGTCTCTGTCTTTCAACAAAATCGAAGATGGAACTTTCATAGCCATAGATGATCTTGTTAAGTTCCTTAAATCTAACCATTTAATTCATGGCAGGATAAAAATTGTGAAGAAAGAAAATATTTTACAAGAATTACAGAGACATGCTACTGGTATAATCCAGAGAGAAGAAAAGAAATTGGTTTCGTTGTCGTCTTTCTTTCGATATATGTTTCCTCACTATGATAACTTCTAGGTTTGCAAAGTGGTATGCAAACTCTTAGAACAACAAACACAGTCTATATCTTCAAACAAATCGAACAAATCAACATGGAACCTTTATCAACAACTAGTGTCTGTTCAAATTTTCAAAGAAACAAATTAAAAAGCTACAACTTGAGGGGCTGAAGATTCCATCTTTAATTATTGATTATAGAACACAGTTCACCGACAACGAATGGAATAAAATTCAACTGTTTCAGTGGCACTATAGTACCTTTTGTAAGAAAGAAGTGTCAGACTATGAAGATGAGCAGGAGAGTAAATGGGAATCTTTGGATTATGTAACGATCTGGCAGAAAAGGGACAAGAATTCAATCAGTTGTGCTTGAAGGTCTGTCTATGGAATGTAACTCGAAGTTTGCTGCTGATGCAATGAGCGGAATTACTAACCATCAGGAAAGTGTCCATTGACCGGAGAAAATATAAACCGACACAGAAAATGCTCTTAGAGACATACATGCTCTTCAGTTTCAAAATATTATGTTTTCAGTGCACAAATGTGTGTGCACATAAAGAAGGAATACATACATTGGTATCGAATTACAGGAATTGCAATATAATGTTGAAACATATTATATCTCTCTGTTAGTTCGTGCATCTCTGAAGAAAAGTCAGATGGTATATGTGCCTGTCATTCTCTTCTTTCTCAAAGGCTGCCTTCTGCCTGGTGAGCGTTTTCTTGCAAGAAGTCATATAAAATCTGGAATACTCCGACCCTATTACGTGTCCCTTTCATCGTGTCCGGATGACCAAGATCTCCTATAGGAATGCAGTATTCTTGACTCCTTCTGCTTTCAATGTTTTAAAAAAAAGAAACATTGGCTTGCTGGCCCCTTAGATGTGAACCACTTTAAAATAATGAGAGAATTACGTTTGCACGTTCCTTTACCATTCCAGTATTTATTAGAACAAATACTACTGAACAAAGCCTAATGAGTCGATCGTCAGATGATTTCTACATGTAAAAACTGTCCTCTTTATATTGCCATTTTGATTCATCACTGAAATACTTAACAGAAATTACAGTGATCTCATACAAGATATTATCACAAATGAGTTGCTCATCAACTACTATAACATCACATCTGTTTTTTCCATCACATCAGCTGCCAATATACGCCAAAGTCTGCAAAATGGAGACAGACGTCTGAAGAAAGCAGCAGTTCCAGAACTTTGTCACTTTAAAACATATCTGAAACCATATCCACTATACTTTGTCAAAGCAAGTGACGCCTCATCTTCTGAACATTTGGTTTGTCTCAGAGTCTGCCATCTGGTATTTTTCATGGACAATCATGTCCAGCTCACCATGAAAAAAGACTCACAACCTGGTGAAAGGAGAATGAATCAACTATGCCCATCACAATCAAAGGCATTCCAAAGGATTCAAACGACGTATTAACATGGCATCTTCCACTGTGTGAAGAAAAAGAAGACTGTAAATGCAAGGAAGTAACAACAACTGAAAAAAGATCTAGAATGGGTGCTCCTAAAGATGACCTCAGACGAAGAGTGTGCTTTTGAATGTTTTCAGCAGCAAGCCACATGGGGCCTGAAATACATCTGAACAAGACTTACGTCATTATAGTCCTTCACAGAAATTCTAAACAAAGCGGCTTCGATGAAAAATTCGGAATTTCAGCAAGAAAACATGGATC
>JAECUM010054471.1:0-22837 GCA_016617855.1 Megalonaias nervosa
GAATAAAAAATATATATATGCAATCTCTGTTATCACTGCAGGTGTTATCTCATTTAATATACATTGATTTAAAATGGTAATTATTCCAATGAAGCACGTTTCTGCACCCGTTTTCATTACCACACCCACCCACCCTGCTAACCCTGCAAATTTGTTGGTACTGTACATCGTTGCTTATAACACGGTTCGGTTCATAACACGGTCGGGTTCTATGGCTCCCAACTACCGTGTTATAGCGGGGGTCCCACTGTATCTGCTGCCAACTGGTGTAGGATCTTTCCATGAGGATTGCTCACCCCTGTCTGGACAAACTGTCAAACAGAACAATCCTCTTGCCTGGTATGTGGCAAATTCTGAGAGTGATCTCCTCCAATGCTGTCCAGTGGAGATGGTTCCTTCTTGGCATCTAAACTATATTACAACCAACATATTGCCTGTAGCAACCATTATACAGTGATATCTTATGCTGTTGACACATTCTTGAAGTGCTTGAAAAAACTGATTGTTTATGAAAAGGGCTGCTTCTTCCAAAGACCACAGGCCATGCAGGACTCCTACCTTGGGCTCTAGATGAGCACCCCAGTCTGAATCTGAGGCATCAATGTTAGGAAAGGAGTAATGGATTTTATGGAGCATGACTAAAAACTCCTTTCACAAACTTGTACTGATTTCTCCACTGACTCAGATGGTGATCCAGGTGGACAGGGTGTCTCTCATGAGGTTTCCAGTTTACTAGCACCAAGAACTGGAGGGGACACATATGAAGCCTTCTGATTGGAACTAACCTTGTTGCCACATACAGAGTCCCCTGGAGAGAGGGGTACAGATGAGCACTCCTCCAGTTTTGGAAAGAGAGAAAGCATTGGTGAGATTCTGTAGGAAGGAACACAGACTGTTCCTTTACAGGTGAGAAAATTCATCCAAACCTAACCAAATTTTGTGGTTGGATATTAACCAAATTCTCCTGATTGGGGATTAGGCCTAGTTGAGTCCCCTCCCAATAATGTGATATATCCAGCAAAAAAGACACATCAGAGGACATTATGCTCAACCAGTCCTTTAAATAATGGAGGGTACAAACCTCAAGGGACCGTAAATGAACTTTTCTTACATCCATCACCCTGGTGAAGTCTCTGAAAGTAGAAGATAGGCCAAAAAGAAAAGACTGAAATTGAAAAACTGTTCCTATTCCACCACAGCCACAGAGACTTAGCATAGTGCCTATCTATGGAGACCACTTAGTTGTTCAGTCTGATGACTAAGGAGGTTGTCCCATTTTGAACTGCTCCTCCAAAAGGAATTTGTTCATAGGGAAATAAAAGCAATGATGAGTCAAACCTTTCCCTCTCTCTTTGAAACAAAGAAAATCCTGATTCATGTTCTTCATCCACTCTACTATACCCTTCATGAAGGGTGTACACCTCTTCCCATAGAGACACCAATTGTAACTGATGCACCCAAATGGGATTCTTTGAAAGGGAAGGAATGACTCCAGCTTATTATGGAAAGGACCCACACATGCTCCAAAAGATTCAATCAAGCCTCTCTAAAAAGTCTTAATCAAACACCTACTAGTACACTGGGACAATGGCAACTTCACATAAGAAGGCATGACTCCTTAGGGGTGTCTCCCTCCTTAGGAAAAGAGGTGTCTGCAGACTTCCTCACTTGGCTCATGAGAATGACTGTCAGAGAGAGTTGTATATTAGGTCTGATTTGATTGTTTCTCTGTTTAAAATGCTAAGAAGGGGGAGATGAGGACCTTTCAAGTTGGGGCTATTTTTCACCAGTTTAGCTGGGTCCAGCATTGAAGCAAGGAACCTATGTTGCTAATCCCTCAAATCCTGTAAGCCCTCTGATTTAAATGGGACTGCTTGCAAAAGGCTTTTGCTATGATCCAGCAAAACCTTCAATGTCTCCAAGGTAGCATCCATGTTAATTTGGGGACCTTACCAAAACGCACTGTGCAAAAATCATTCTTATTGCAATATTTTGACCTTGCAGAAAACTATTCCTGGACAAAGAAGCACACCATTGACATTGACAGCATGTGTCTTGATGTCATGGGCACATCCTCTAACAGTTTCTGGTAAGCAGCTGGAGGCCAAGACTTTTTCTTCAAAAGACTGAAGGAGGCAGCAAAAAAAATCAGTATGTGATGCAAACAGTAACTAGTCCCCACACCTTCAGTTCCAAAGCCTTGAGAGCCTTGGTAGAGAGATAGATCCAGGTCCCTGCCAAAATCCCCACCTGCAAAACTCCTGAGTGAAAGTTGAAAGACTTAAGTGGTGAATGGATCCAATAACAGGAGTCCAAAACCAGAGTCCAAAGCAAAGAAGAGGGAAGAGATCACCTCTTCCACCTGGACCCCTCCTGTTTTCTAGGCAACTTCTGAAAAAAAGAAAGAGATTGGCAATATCCTCATGGTGCTGGAGATGGTAAGTGGTGGTCCCCATTCCCTTTGGTTAATTCCAAAGCTGGGTGAGGCAGGGATCTAGGACATGCCTGATCTGCTGATTCATGAGACCATGACAAAGTCATCCGCTGTGGTATGGTAATAAAAAGACATGGCTGACTCACCGCAGGTGATGGGAGTTTCTAAGCTCCACAGGGTTGAATAGGAACATTGAAAAGGGAAAGGTAATTGCCAAATACGTCCTCAAAATTCTTAGTCCATTTTCTATAGGACTGAATAGAATCATATTGAAAGGGAGATTATCAAAACAATCTCTTCCTCTATATCATTGGTCAAAATTCAGTACTTGGTCTATAGTCCATGGTATGAGGCATGGCATATGTCCATTGGTACTAAGTACCCAGCTCTCCATGTTCAGTAACTGGAGCTTGGTGTGCTTTGATCAGTGACCTGAAATTAGAATGGAAGACTGGCACCATACATTATACACATTGATCAGCACTCTGTGCCTTGTACCCTGGGCTCGTTGCCTGGTGTCGGGTGACAGAAACTCAGTAAATGTCACTTGGGACATCACCTGGTGACAAGTGTCCAATATCCCATGCCAAGTGTCCAATGCTCAGTGACCCAGTTCTTGCAGCCCAGTGACACAGTGACAGACTGTCTATAATTGTCACTAGACACATTTCCTGGTGCCTGGTGACAGACCTCTGATGACAGACTGTCAACTGACACATTAGCTAGTGACCAGTGATCACATCAATGGGCAATGACCAGCCAGATGATATAGACTTTATTGAAGAGCCTCTGTTTTGGGAAAGTAACTCTCATGAATGAGATCTTGCTTTAATCTGAAGTCTACTAAAATGAGACAACTACACTTCCCTTGCATCAGGAAGGTGGCACTTACTACTTGTGGCTGGTAACCTCCCTATGATGGTTGTGCTCAGTTAAAATTCTTGTCACAAACTGGCTAAATTCATGTGGATTTGTAGTCAATACAAGAGTAAAGAAATAAGAGAAAATGATAATTATTTATGCATAACACTCCATTTTAACTAGTCTATATGTCTACAGTAAGTTTCACAAATGGTATTTAAGTCTACAAATAATAACTCTTGCATTACATAACTGTTGAATTCTTATTTCAAAGTTTTTAAAGTGCTATTGTCATTTTCCAGATGCCACATGTTTTTAAGATTATAAAAATCCCTCTCCTCTAACATTTTTCAGTCATATAACATCTATGAGTCACATCGATAAAGCCCATTTATCTTAATTTTTGGCACCATTTATTTTCAATTTAGACTGGTCTGCTATGCATGTGGGTATCAAAATAGAATGAATCTGTGAATTGTGGTTTCACTTTTAAGAAACCTGTCTGTTTTCTTGGAACAGTTTCATGTACATACTATAAATAGAAAATAAGGGAATTAGTTGGAAGTCTAACAATGAACATAAGGGCTTGAATCATCGTTTACAATTTAATGATCAGTCATATACGTACTATATCATAATAATACAAAAATAAGTTATAAATAGGTGCAGTACATCATTTTCCTTTGGCCAATGAGAGGGCAGTATTCCATTCACTTGCTTATTAAGCTTGTGTGATCATGGCCCTATCAAGCGGTAGCTTGTGAAAATGGTCTGACATGATATGATAGTTAGCCAAACTTTGGACAAGCATACAAAGTCGAATGCCTGAGCTAAGCATTGGTACCAAATTTATTATGCTCTGAGAAATCTAGCTTGAAATATCAGTATTGATTCTTAAATAGATTGCACGAGAAAGGAGAGAAGTGTCCTCCTTTGTATTATTCTATAGTAAATGTATGACAAGTCAATTGTAAGCAATGATACGAGCCCCTGTGACAATGAGTAAATATGCAGCAGCCAACAGTCACATGACACAAGCTCCAAACTCTAATCATTATTCTGTGTCTCGATCTTAACTTGAAAACCTGTTAGTTGGGGGGGGGGGGGTTTAAGGGGTACCTGGTTGCCAATTTTATTACCCAAGTTATTATGCAGTGCATGGATATGCTGAATAAATGACTGTCATTATTATCTATAGCTGTACATCTGAGGCCACTAGTCTCTTTTCAGAATATTAAGGAAGTATCACACAGTTTTGTGAGTGTGAGGTATAGTATGGCATAAAAAAATATACTATTTGTGGAATAGAGGTCTGGCACAGTCATCCTATTTGTGGATATGCACTAAATTGACTTTCCTGACACCTTGCATACTGTATTTACCCTGTTATCTTGACACTAAAAATAATCATTTTTGTGTCCCAAAATTTAGGGACTGAAAATTCAGAAAATAAACTTACGGTGCCCTCCCATCAAAGGGGTAAAGATGTAGCTTGCCACTGGTTGTATTTCTAGAGGTTACAAGTAGAAGTGGAGTATAAGCTTCCTCCATATATAGGATCATGTTATGATTATTAACCTTTAAAGTGCTTTACAGTTTTGTAGCACAGGATTTCTCAGTGCTTAATTACTTGTGAAGAGAAATGAAAATTGCACTCTTCTTTTAACTTGGATGTATTTTAATTAATGCACATACAGGCACAAAATAAAAAGCAAGTCCAAGCGTTATTATGAGCATCAAGTCAACCATACACATCCACAGTGCATGCTGTTACAATTTTACATCCATATTTTTAAAATCACAGGTGTAGAACAGGCAACAGTTAATAAACATCCAATCCAGCAGCACCAGAGTTAAGTTTATGCCCCTTGAGTCTGTAATAAATGTTCACAAAACCTTGCACTTTCTCTTGTTTATTGTAGCATATGTTTATGTATGATGTCCTCATACATAATCACCTGTCAAGTTCATTACCTATTCAGATGTTACTGGCAGAGAATATTTGGAAATATATCCCTACTCATTTTATTGGCTGAAGTATTCTGCTGCTCAGTCAAAATTAATGTCCGATTTATGCACTAAACCCGCAAAAACAAAAAAAATTCCAAATGGTCAGGTGTGACAGGCTTCCGTTTTCTCATGCGACTGTTGTCAATCAATTACTCTCTGAGCTACATAAAATTACAAGAAATATGCATCAAATAAGAGCTTTAAGTAACCTTTAGGCTGAGTATTCTCCAGTTTTACATTTAAGTTTCAAAATATTACTGAATAGGGGGTTTACCAGCAAGCCATCTGAGTATTTTGTTCATCTAGTATGTACATCAGATTCATATTAAGATCATTTTCAACCTCAATATTACTCATTGGTTTTTCAAGAAAAATTTTCCAGCTCATCTACTTCAAAATGGTCAAATCTTTATCATCATCACTATCATCATCACTATCACCAGCAAGTATTTGAAGACTGAAGAGAAATCTTCTTGGGAATCAGCCATTTTGAGTTTTCCAGGTACCATATGTTTTAACCAGCATTTTTAAAATGTTTTTGTTAAATGCATGGTAAAAATATGACTGAACGCTTGTTCCTGGGCCTAATATACCAACCCAAATTCAGCTTCCCAAACATTCATATCAAACTGAAGTACCAAGATGTGTATACAGATGTTCATCTTAAAAATAGCATCTGCCATGAGAAGCACTACAGGACCTCTACAAATGGCACGACTTGGTCCATAACACGCATATAATAACTGTTTTCATGAGACCATCCACATAACTTTCTCATACACAATCAAGTAAAGAAAACCACATTTATTTTGAAGATATGGAGTAAAAGCTATGGAGTTGATTTTTAAATGTGTCTGATTTATACAATGAAAAAGTTAATGTTTTACTTTACTTCCTGATGGACCAACACAATTCATTTTCAGACCAGTATCCAACTTCATTTCAATTACAACCTCTGTACACTACTCTCTGAAACTGAACCCAAAATTATAAACAATTTGAAATAAAATCAACAAATCACCAGACAGATAAGAAGATAGACTACTATTTTATTTAAATCTTGGATGAACTTCAAAGTATTCAAACAACACACTTAATAAAGCAAATCATATGAAAGGAAATACAACTGTCTCCTTTATACAGAAGAAAAAGATTAAGATGATACTGATGATGATGATGATGATGATGATGATGATGATGATGATAAAAATGATGCTATTTATGAACTGTACAATTTTACCTCAACTGTTTCTGTGGCAGGATGTTGGTTAATAATCAAAGTGTATCCTCGGTCTTGCACTGATTTGATCTGGGATTTCCTGCTTGTTATTTCCTGTACCAAAGTCTGCAAATCAGAATATTTTTGTTCTCAAGAGTGAGCAAGCTTAACCAAACAATTTTATAACTTGGGCTTGAGATTTGGACAGCAATGTCCCTCCCTATAAATTAAATCTTATAAAACTTTATTATGTACTGACAGAACAAGTTCTTACATATAACTAGACGATCTTCAAATTAATACTTTTTCTGAGTCAAAATTTTAAAAAAAGATATACATTATATATAGTACACTCAGCTTAACTATGGTCCACACAGCTAGACTAGACAATGCACTGACCAGCATGTCGCATTATAAATAGGTACATTTTATGAAACAAACCTTTTAGACTAGTTCCTGAATATGCAATATTATACATACAATCATTTCAACAGAAAATGTCCAAAATGTTGTTCAAGCAGAATAAGAATATATAAACATATCAGCAGTGGAAACTCTGAATGACCAGCCTGCACACACTGGAATAAACACTCAAGTTGCAACCATAAGCAAGAGTTCCTCAGGGACCAATGCTCCAAATGAGAATTTAAAGGAATGCATATTTTTCAACTGCTGAGAGATGAAACTATCTCTGATATTCTTGAGCAATAAGGTTTTCACATTAGCTGCTATGGGCAATCATCAAGGTACATAGGAGTAGCGATAAAAGAACTTGTGCAAATGGACTTACAGATGACAAAGGTTAGATAATTGACAAAAGATTATTCCATGTGGTCTTCTGTTATCTTATCAATAGAGTTAAAATCAAATGTATGTATACTAACATCAAATGTGTGTGTGTGTGCATGTGTATATATATATATATATATATATATATATATATATATATATATATATATATATATATATATATATATATATATATACACATATACATATAATAACACACCGTCAGTAATATTGCAAAATACTAGAACATTTAAAAAACTTGAAATAATAAATGTGAGATAAAACATGCCTTTCAGCATAGCATTATGAGTTACATCAACACAGTGTTGGTCACAACACTATCAAATTCTGATAATATTGAGCTCACAATTATATAGAAGCCAAAAGTATATGTTATAATGTGCGATTTTATATACTGAATTGAATTGTTATACCTATTTAAAATGCCAGCTTAGTTTACTAGACTGAATGTACCACATTTAAACATGTCAACATGATCTTTCAATTTAAAATTTATTTTACTGCTAGTGTACTTGAGCAGTGTGGTAGGAGAATGATGTCAATCAGGAAATTATTCCTTTAGCTGACACATTTATTGATCAGTCTTTTAAAGTGGTCACTTTTGCTCCTAGTAGTGACGAATAAAAGGTATTGATCAATAAAAGGTATTGATCACAGTGATACATTTTTACTACTCATTTTCTCTATTCTAATCAGGGTGACAAAAGACAATCACTTCTTGTCAAGCAGGCAAAGGATCCCAAGATCTGTTTGTTGCAGATAGCTTTTAGTGAAGCTGGAGCCACACAAAATTCCCAGTTCGTTATTTTGTGAAAAAAATAGTCCTTATCAGAAAATGGAGACTACCTGAGGTATCCAATGGTGACAAGTGGTCAGTGAGCTATCAAACTGTCATTCCAAGGTCATATTAACAGGAAATTCTTAGTCCTGCCCATGAAATTCCCTTGGCTGGTAATATAGGAGTCAATAAGACTTATCACAAAATCTTGAATAATCCTTATTGGCCAAAATTTCAGAGTGATATTTTTCAAAATTGTAGATCTTGTCACACTTGTCAAATGGTAGGAAAACCCAATCATAAGATACCTAAGGCTCATCTGCAACCTATTCCTGAAATTGACAAACCATTTGGCAGAATAATGGCAGACTGTACCAGTCCCTTACTTAAGACCAAGTCAGACAACCAATATTTCTTGACCAAAATTTCTGCTTTCACAAGATTTCAGAGGTGATTTCTTTGTGAAATAATTAAGACTAAAACTATAATAAAAGCTTTGATAAGATTTTTACACTTGTTTCCCAAATCTGTCCAGTCCAGACTGATCAAAGGTCAAATTTTATGTCTTGAATTTTTCCAACAAATTATACATTAGGCATCCAACAGTTTAAATCTTCTACCTATTATTCTGAAAGTTGAGGAGCATTGCAAATATTTCATCAAACTCTGAATAAGATTTGGTCATATTGCTTTGATACAGGAAAATACTGCAATGAGGGTGTTTATTTACTATTGTTTGCTGTTAGAGAATCAGTTCAAGAATTACTTGGTTTTTGTCCTTTTGAACTAGTTTTTTTGGACATACTGTCCATGGACCATGGAAATTATCAAAAGAGAAACTTCTTTAAAATGTAGATTTCAAGAATACCATCTTGACTTTGTCTCTTATTTTGAATATCAGTTTTCAAGGGCTTGTAAAGTAGAAAGAACTAATCTTCACTCTACTTAGTCAAAAATGAAATTGAGGTATGACAAAAATACAAAGGGAAGAAGTTTTCTGCCTGGTGATAGAATTCTAGTTCTCTTGCCCATACCTCAAAATTGTCTTCAGGCTAAATAGTATGGTCCTTACATAATTGAAAAGAAGATAAATGACTTAAATTACATCATTAACACTCTTGTGATGTGAAAACAGGAACAACTTTGTCATGTAAATATGCTGAAGTATTTTGGTACAGATAGTCTTGTTAATTATTCAATCGATTTAGTCATACCTGTCCCATACAGTAAGGATGTAAACAATGGAATGCAATTTGACTGTAGTGACTTTGGTTCAACCATCTTTGGAATTCAGAATTATTAAACAATCTCTACCAGAAACTTTCACATCTGCAACTGCAATCAAGGAGTAAACTAAATCAACTATTATGTGAATATCAGCACTTGTTTCCTGATGTTACAACATGAACAAATAAAATCTATCATGGTGTTGAGATTATAGTTTCTACACCTGTGCAACAACATCCTTACAGGATGAATTATCTTAAACAGGAATGTTTGAAAAAGAAATTCAAAATTTACTGGAAAATGATTTCACAAAACCAAGTAAACATAACTGGAATTCACCATGTAGTCTTGTTCATAAACAAGATATAAACATGCTGTATGTGTACTGGCTATGATTGTAACAAGATAACTGAGTTGGGAGATTGGATTTATAACAGAACACTTTTGATGGTGATACAAATACAATGTTTATTGATGTATGACTTAAATGAGAAAAAAATATTGATTAATATGTGCATGTATAAGATCCAAATATTGGGCAAGTTAACATAATACGCACAAACCTAAAAATGCAACAAATATAAATGCAAATAAATGACCTTACACAGTACAAGGACAAAGGTGAATAATTCACAGTAATTTCATATGATGAAAAGAATGATGTGTTTTACTCAATAATAAAAATGATGTATTCACTCAAATAGCGAAAACTGAGGTATTTTACTCAAACAGTAAAATTATGAATTGATTGGACAGATATCATAAAAAAATATCTATACACTCCCAAAATACTGGGTATAACAAAACCCCAAAATTAGCCCATGGCTAAAAGATTAATGCGCGGAGTAACACCAAACACTCCGTCAATATCACACTTGGCTACCATTTACACTGGTCAATCAAGCAATCACCATTACAGGTAGTCAGCAACCACCACCCAATTCCTTGGTCAATCAAGCAATCAGTGCCCACCAATTTGGTCAGCAACGCCTGATCATCTACTACTTGACCAGCAACACTGTTCACTCAGCTCTACAGCTGCTATGGTTAACTTCTGTGGTTAGCTCTATAGCTGGTACCACGTCGACCTCAATCACCATGGATGGTCAGCTGAAAATACATCTAACACCGTGTACTATTCATGACACGGGCATATAGGATAAAACATAATGACGCTATGTACGGTAAATTATACAAATTACATTATCGGTACAATATTACAAAACAATAAACAGGTTCAGAAGCAAACCTGTGTCCGATGAGATTCCTATGGTACTAAATGTTTCTTAATAAAATGCATCTTTATATTGCTAATATAAAACCTCTTGCTAAGTCACAAATATTTGCATTATACCACGCAAGCCAAAGCTACACAGAAAATGTACAAAAATAAATATGGTAGTACAATAGCTATAACTTACAATATACATAAGAAATAATATACATAAGAAATTAATAAATTACATACCTCTACAGCTGAAGATGTGCAAGTCCCTAAGCAGACTGCTTACTGACAAGACGTTCCATAATGTGAAGATATCACCTTACGGTGAGGCATTTATATACAGACGATGTAGCCGTGCTAGATGTAAATCATTTTTTTCCCATCGAGAGCACTTCGCACATGCAGCAGGAATGAACTGAACTCAGTATTTCAAAATACAGTAGAACCTGTCTTGAAAGACCACCCCTTCTGCCAGAAAATTATGGTCTCTCAAGACAGGTGGTCTCTCATAACAGGTCATAACACTATATATTCAATAAATATGTGCATTCAGAATAAGGTCTCTCAAGACAGGTGGTCTCACATAACAGTGGCCTCTCAAGACAGGTTTTGCTGTATTATACAATATAAAAAAATCACCCTCGGGTATCGCTGTACACAAAAAACGAAACCCAAGTACACACATTTAATAAATAAAGGGATTTATACAATTCCATGACAATGATGACTGCATAGACAAAAACGGATATGTCACCAAGTTTGACCTTTCAAAAGGATTCTGGCAAATTCCACTAACTCGCAAGGGAAAAAATTTTTGGCATTTGCAACTCCAGACAGACTTTATCAATATAAAGTGATGCCATTTGGTATGAAAAATTCCCTGTCAACATTCCAGTGTTTAATGAACATAATAAGATAGTCTAGATATTTGTGAAGCATGCACTGATGATGTTATCATCTACAACAATAATTGGAAAGATTGCTTGGACACCATTCAGAAATTCTTTGATTGACTCAGTCATGCAAATCTGACAAATGCATACAAAAGTGAGTTTACATTTCTAGAACAGGTCAAGTTAAACCTGTAGAAGTTAAGGTCAAGGCTATCTCTGAATTCTCAATACCTGTTAGTAAAAGGTAACTGATGCAATTTTTGGGTATGGCTGGATCTTATCAGAAATTTTGTTCAAGTTTCTACATAACTGCTGAGCCTCTGACAAATTTGTTGAGGAAGAAAACCAAATTTCATTAGTCTGGCATGTGTCAGGAATTGTTTGACTAATGAAAGGCATTACTTAAAAGTGCACCAGTTCTTTCAGTTCCAAACTTCAGTCAATTGTTTAAAATATCTATTGATGCAGTGATGTTGGGGTTGGTGGAGTGCTGATTCAAGAAGAAAAAAGGTGTGGATCCAGTTTGCTATTTTTCTAAAAACTTAAACAAAGCACCAGAGAAATTATTCCACACAGAGAAGGAATGTTTGGCTTTGATATTGGCTTTGCAAAACTTTGAAGTTCAGCTCCTTCTCCATTTATTGTATTCAGTGACCAAGACCTTCTTACTTTCATTAACAAAATGAACAATAAAAATCAGAGATTGTTAAAATAGACTTTGATGCTGCAGGAATACAATATTGACATTAGACACATTAGAGGAAAAAGGTAATGTAATTGCAGATGCCCTCTGCATAGAAGTACTACTGTATATTGCTTTATTTTGTATATATTTTGAGTCATTCATAAAACATCTTTCTATGTAATTATAATTATTATTATAAGATATGTATATTTAACTAATATGTGAAAGAAAGCTTTATTGTATAAATCTTTCATTTTCTTTATGATAGGAGGTGATATCAATATTTAATTTACATTGTGTGCTTAACCTCTGTCCATGATTGAGGGTAGAGTTTTTGCCTACCTGACTATTTTCCTGTTTTTTAAGATATTTACTAAAATTTGAGTTCAAGGCCTAACCTTGTTTGCAAGCTTAGAATGTTCTGGAAGAGAACTTGTTTACAATTTGTTAACATTTTCCATTCTATTTTTGGAAAATCTGTTGTGTCACAGCTCAAGGGGGTGTGTATACATAAAGGCTTGCTAAGCAAATTCTTTCATTCCTGTTTTATGATCAGTCTGTGTAATCAATCAGCATTCAGATATAATTTAAAAAGAATTACTTAAGTTATTCATTGGAATTACAAAGTACTCTTTTTGGACTAAAATTCAAATTTGGGATTATTGCAGACTCATTCTGGATTGCATCATTGTGATATATCAATACATTCAAGACTATTACTAATGAATTCATTCAAAACAATACTTTTGGACTTGTGATAGAATATTTATGATTATTTGGAATTTAATTCATAATACTGTTTAATAATTATTTGTTGATTTTACTGAACTTTTTGTTTTGCTTTTCTCTGTTTAAGTGTAAGTTTAAGGTCTAAAGTCAAAACAGTACACATTAAATTGCATCAGAGTATGTTTAATAGTTCTTAACTATGCCTATTACAATGATTTGCTGTAGTGATTTAAAATTTATGAAAAATAAATCCATCCAAGTTATACCTGGATGCTTAAAAGTTTAAAATTAATAGCTACATGTAATAGACAATTTATCAAGCAAATGGCACCCAGCTAGGTGTATGGGTTGCAATGATTATAGTGGTTGCATGAAGTCTGAATGGACTGTCAGACAAATAGATGGATGGTCAGACAGATTGATGGCAAATGTGATTACTATACTGTTCCTGCATCTCAGTGTGGGGCTCTAAAATTTAAACAGCAAACAGCTCTCATATGGGTAAACAAGAGCCAACATTTTAATGTTCTCATCTGGTTTTCTACTGATGAATAGAACAATGAATAGAATAAATCGTTTGCTTAATCAGGGGAGTTTGCACAACTCTGCTATTAAGGTTTACACCTAAAGAGTCCCAAAAACAAGTTCAGAAATTTATTTAAAAAATGAAAATATTGTAAAAATCTGATCAGATCATCTGCAAATGTATACTAACATGCCTACATCAAGTGGTTTTCACATAAATGTATGAACATCAAAACTAAAAGACTGGAACAAATATTGTTAACCCCAAACACCATTAAAAGCAGTGTTTTGACAAAACATGTTAAAGATGCATTTAAGTATAGAGACAAAGAAATACATATTCATTTCAGAGCTTTAAATTATTAGCATTACTGAGAATGATATAAAAATATTTTTTACACAAATGAATATACCAAAATGTGGATGTACTGATCAACACTATTAAACAAAAGTACTTCAAAAGAAATGAAAAACTACTGGCCAAAACAAATGTCTAGGAATGCAAGACAAGACTGTTTCTTCTTTTCAAATGCTGCTAAAAATATCTCTTTTAGTCTTCAGTAATAAAAAAATGTTCAAGATAACCAACTTCACGGCCATATTGCATGCAAAATTTTCACTGTTTTCATTTAGGATGAACTTCACTTCATAAGAAATTAAGTCATTTGGTGAAAACCCCATGGTTACATGACCATTCATTCAGGAGGAGTAACAGTTACAAGATTTTTAAGATGGTCATTAAGGCAGAAATGTTGATTGCAAACTCAGCAACATTTTCATTTAGGTAGACTAGACATTACAATAGTTCTTTTTGTGAAAGACTCATGTTGGTATGAGGGTTGAAAAATACTGAATATTTTGTTATAACTGTTTTGTTTCTTTGAACCTCTCAATAAATTCAGTGCCACCACATACAGTATGTGAGCCAACTGAAAATATATGCATGCGACATAGCATAGGCAAATTACAGTGATGTAAAAATTGTTGGTGAAAAGAAACAATTTCTGGTTCTGAGCAAACAGCATACTGTAAAATCCAGGCAGTCCTAGTGTAGTCTCAACTGATATCAAGTCCAAATGGATAACTTTGCTGATGTAATTCTTAGTCATATCCAACAATTTTTTGGTGGCTTCATAGGTTCAAAGGTGGTTATGAAACCATGGAAATTGGCCCACATTCTGGAATACTACTGTCTATGGTTGGTGAGATGGAAATGGCTGTTGTGACAGAGGCAATCAATGAAGATACTCAATAAACACTGGAGGATATTTCTGTAACACAGATATTATTTTATCATCTGTTTCCAATGTATTAAAGAATCATTGTGAACTCATTATGGTTTGCGCAAGATGGCTCCCACATTTGTTTACATACTGAGTGTCAACACCATTTTCAGAGCTGACAAACTAAACATCATAGGAAGTCTTTTCACGAAAATCCCATGTTGATTTGATCATCCATTCAGAAGGAATAGCAACAACAAGATTTTCAAGATGGCCAGTGAGGCAGCCACAATGAAAGCCCAAATGGCACTATCTTCCTTTCTGGACCAACTAGAGCTTGTAATGAATGTATAAAGTTTCATTGCAATCCTACAAGTAGTTTAGAAGGAATAGCAATAAAAGATGGACAGATGATGACAGACAGGACCATCTATAAGCTCTTCAGGTCTACGACCAGCAGAACTAAAAATTACACCACACCCAGATGCTTTAACTCCTGAACCCACTAAGAATGTTATAAGATCTATGGATTTTATTTTTCAGAAGTTGGGAACAAAACTAAAGAAATGAACAATAATAAAATAATTCTGTTTTAAAAAAAGTCTAACATATTGATCATCTAATATTCAAACATCTGTTTAGATTATCTTTTAATGTTAAAGGGAATTTTTTAAAAAATATGAAAATATTAGTATATAGACATCTTCACTGATACATGACTGATGAATATTGTGTCTAATAAGTAGGCCACTGACAACACTATAAAATCCAATGATAAAAAGCAGTTGTAATAACTCTACTTAGTGAGCTGCAAATTAAACTAGCATTTTGACAACTTGTGAAGACTGAATAGTCCCTTGATTATATGACACAAACTATTAACAAATTATTAGTTGCCAGCCAAATAAAATACAGGTGCTGACACAACAGAAACATCAAGATCAACCTATTTTTTTCTTTTTAAACTCAATTACAGTACTTGTAAAGTGACCAAACTGACATTTTTGACAAATAATGCAAACTAAAAGGGCCTTTGAAATGAAAGCACAATCTGATTAACAGATTAACTTCCTCCAGTTAAAATACAAGCAAGATACCAACATCAAGTAAAATCTAAGTACAGGGTAAGACTAATTTCTTGTTAAAAATCATATATTTTTGCTTCTGGCTAGTCTGTGCATTATTCTTCAAAATTTACATTGATGCTGTAGTATCACTCATTTTTGTGGAGTACTAATTTTAATGGATTTTGTTGTTGCCCGAAACGACATCTTTAAAGACCCAACCCTATTTTCTTACTGATTTTTATTCCTAGAGACAGGCAAAGGTATTTGATAAATCACCATCATTTCTGCAATCTGGTGATAACATATTTGCATTTACATCTGTTTCATTTGAACACTTTTAAAGAAAATAATTATAATGCATTATATATTGTTTCAATGCACATATCTATATGGTATCCAAGAGGTGCAATTTCAACTCACTGCCTTAAAGTGCTATGTTGTAATATAAGTAAGGATACAGAAAAACAAGAAAAAGCATAAGATATTGAAAGAGTATAAGGCATTCAAACACAAGTAGTCCTGAAAATTAAAGAAAGAACACTAAATGTTACTACTATATCAAAATTATGACTTAATACTTATGTAAATCAATTCTTCATTTAAGTGCAACTATTGTTGAAAAAATTATATCCTTGTAAAAACATGTATCATTTTATCCATGTATGCTTAATCCCAGTGAACAACAACATGACTGTAAAATTAAAACTATTGCTTGAAGCATAATTACTTAAGAAACACTAGGTATACAAACTAATTACTAAGCTCAAACTTCAATATTTGGACCAAACCACTCAATCAACATCACATCAACCAAGTCAGCTGGTACACACAAATATTTGTTGGGTAAATAATCCTGAAATTGCTGAACTAAATAAGCCCGGCATTCTCAAAGCCATTGATAATTACTATGATCTTTCACACATTTTTGCATAAGCCACTATTATCCACTCAGCATGATTCAGCTTGATTGATGAAGTTTTCTTAAGTTCATGAGGCATGCTCAAACAAAGGAGTGATTCCATTCTTTTTCATTTAAGTTAGCTGTTATATAATTTAATTGTTTGTTTTTTCAGTTTAAATTTTTTTTTATTTCATTACATGCTATTGTAATATAACATTGTATGATGGACTTGACCTTGTCCAAAACTGAGTTCATTTCTGCTTGACCTTATTGACTTTTTTTATTTTATTTCATTTTGATGTCAACTACTAATACATAGCTAAATTATTCCCTATGTCTATGGGCTTAATAGCAAGATCTTTATTAATAGAAGAAGTAAATATGGTTATTTGGGTCAGGGTTTTGGATTTTCCTCAGTGAATTTTACAGGTTCCAGTTTTGATTTTGTAAACATTAGGATCATTCTAGAAGGTTATTTTCCATTAGGTAATTCTTTTTATAGAAAATGCTAATTGTGACCTGAGGTCAAGTAGAGAACTATATAATCTTGTAATTGTGAGGACTTGATCATTTGTGCTTTAATATCTAGCACTTTTAAGTTGTATTATATGCTGTGACCAGGAGTTTGGGCTGGAATCTTCTTTCGTTCAAATTACTGAATTCAAATGATTATTTTCTCTGGAAATACAAAAGTGCTCTGATAAAATTCTTGGATAGAGACATTCACTGGAATTTATACTGAATTCAAACATGGAATTATATTACTGTGATTCAACAAAAGACTGCTGACACATCAGCATTCCATAAGCTTCCAAAGACATGTCATTGCTTTCAGTTTTGGATCTCTTCAGAACATGTACTGAGGTTTATTCAGGACTTTATATTACTAGGACTTGTGTCTGTAATTCTTGGATTATTTTGGGATGTAATTTGCAATACCATAAGTTCTTTTTTCTCACTGTCACTTTGTATTCTAGGGAAATAAATATATTTGTTAAACTTTACAAAACTTGATGTCTTTCACTCTTTTCTGCTACTTATTTTAAGAGTATTAACTCGTAACACAGCATCATCACACTCTGATGGGCCCTGAACACAACAAATGTTGACACTGCTTGTTTATAATTGCATTGAATAAGGAGCAGCTGGTCACATGTTTTGTTCACATGTGGAATGATCACATTATTCCAAACTGATGGTAATTTTAGTGGAATTTCACCACTCTTAAGCCAGTGTGTTAATGCAATGTTTGTCAGAAGTATTTAATAGTTCAATTTAATGGACAGTCTTTTAAGGAAGAGGTTCTACACATTTACTTTAATAACCAATCAGCTTTGTGTTGTTGGCTGCATTGATGCCATTTATTGTTGCATGTAAGTGGTTGATCTTGATGGGCATTTGATATTTGTGCTCATATAGGTGGAAGTATTGTTTTAACTATTGAAGCAACCGCCATATGTTGTCAGTATAGATTTGGTATTGTTTGCATGAGATATCTTTAGAGGTTAACCCACAAAATTAAAGGTCTAAAATTATGCAAACTTTGACAGACAAAGTTGCAAATTTATGTACCCATACAAATTTTTTTTCACAAAACCATGAAAATTAAGACCTAGAAAAAAAGATATTACAATATTCAAATAAACTTGTAAGTTCTAAGTTATCTACTGCTAATATTTTGCATAAATGCACAGACCTGAATCAAAGATGCCAACATTCCTTTGAATGTATGTATAAGCAAACAAGTTTAATACCACTTCTATAATTAAGACTATAAGGAACAAATATACCACGCACACACAAAAATTGTGGGGAAATCCATAGTAAATCATAGGGATAAACTTTCTGTCTGCTGCTACCACCTGATAAGAACTATGGAAGGTTCAAAATATTTTTTTAATAAAAAAATATATATCATCGAAAGTATATTAGTTTCTATCAAGTACATCAAAATGTCCAATCTGAACTCAAGAAAACTTCAGGAAGCCTGCTTAGAGCTTTTGATTCCTGAATATGATAACACAAATAAAAATAGTTATTTGCTGTTTAACAGAAAAATTTAATTATCAATGGCTGATTGAATAAATAAAATATATCACAACTTTGTTTAATTTGCTGCTAAAGTGAAGTTACAGGAGCAATCTGAAAGGCTCTTGCCATTCCAAAGCTAACTACACTTACTCATGCATTGGCTTCTCACCACCTATGGGTCCATTTGCCTGCATGAATTAATACAAGGACACTATGGGCCCATTTGCCTGTATGAATTAATACAAGGGCACTTTTGGTCCATTTGCCTTTATGAATTAATACAAGGACACTATGGACCCATTTGACAGTACAAATTCATACACTGACACCATGGGCCCATTTGACAATCTAAATACATACAAGGACACGATGGGCCCATGTGACAGTACAAATTCGTACATGGACACCAATGATTCATTTAACAGTACAAATTAATGCATGGACACTATGGGCCCATTTGACAGTACAAATTAATACATGGACACCATAGGCCCATTTAACAGTATAAATTCATACAAGGACACCATTGGCCCATTTAACAGTATAAATTCATACAAGGACACCATGGGCCCATTTGACAGTCTAAATTCATACAAGGACACTATGGGACCATTTGTCTGTAAGAATTAATATAAGGACACTATGGGCCCATTTGAAAGTACAAATTCATACATGGACACCATGGGCCCATTTGACAGTTTAAATTCATATAAGGTCACCATGGGCCCATTTGACACTATAAATTCATACAAGGAGACCATTGGCCCATTTAACAGTATAAATTCATACAAGGACACCATGGGCCCATTTGACAGTCTAAATTCATACAAGGACACCATGGGTCCATTTGAGAGTATAAATTCATACAAGGACATGCATGGACCCATTTGCCAGTATAAATTCATACAAGGATCCCATGGACCCATTTAACAGTCTAAATTCATACAAGGGCAATATAGGCCCATTTGACAGTAAAAATTCATACAAGGACACCATTGGCCATTTTAACAGTCTAAATTCATACAAGGACACTATGCGCCTATTTGCCAGTCTGAATTCATACAAGGACACCATGGGCCCATTTGCCAGCATAAATTCATATAAAGACATGCATGGACTAATTTGCCAGCATAAGTTCATACATGGACGCTATGGGCCCACTGGCCTGTATAAATTTATACACAAACACTATGGGCCTATTTGCCTGCATAAATTCAAACAAGGACACTTATAAAACATCTGGATTGATGCAGTGTCCCAGAAGACCTTCACAGTGAATAATGCAATCAGGAACAGAGTCCAGTTTACTCTCTAATTTCTCATAATGTTTACAGCATTGTGACTCATACTGTCTCTATGGGGCAACAGCTGATACACAAACACCTCAAAGCAAAAAATATTTTTACATAAAAGCTAAATAATAAAAAGTACCATAATTTTCTGCCTACAAAATGGTTTTAAATATTGCTTCTAAAATAATCATGCTACAAGAAATCAGTGTAGAAAGTAGTAATACTTTTGACTACACTGGACACAATTCACATACTTTAGGTTGAAAATAATGGAAAAACTAAAAGAATTTTTTAATTGGAAGAGTGTTTCAGAGGGAGCAAATGAATTATGAAATGTGCAGAAAAGTCTACTGGAAAGTAAAATGGGTTTTCTATTCATATAGTACAGTTTTACAATGCTCCAGGTTGGATTCTCTCACAGAAGGGACAGGATGTGGGTCAATTTTTGGAAAAAAAGGGATATTTTCTACCCAATAAGAGTACAGTAGAACCTGTCATGAGCGACCTCTGCTATGAGCGACCACCTGTCATGAACGACCACAATCGTAATGCACATATCGATTTTATTATATGAACGCTCTGTAATGAGCGACCACCTGCTGAACGCGACCAGCGACCGCGATTTCTTGGCAAAATATGCATTTCAACACTGCTATGAACGACCGCATCGCAAAACACAGAGATCAACACCATTGACCTTGACTTAATCCTTTGTAAACACGAGAGCTCAGGATGCATGTAGTATGCAAACAAAGTGCACATTAAATAACACTGAACAATCATAAGGCAAGATAAACACCACTAACCGTCATTTAATCCTTTGTATCAACGACCGCATAAATAGTAAAGATTGTTCAAATACAGTATTTAAAAAAAAAAAAAAAATTGGCTACCTACCAGTTGTGTGAAATTTACAAGTCCGGCATATGGTGTCATTTGTAAATTGCAGTAAACCAGACTAAAGTACATGTCACTAACCGCCATTGTAGTGACAAAGTCATGTGAATTGCCAGTAAGATTAACCATTTTTTTATCAAAGGGAGTAATGATGGACATACGCGGTCAATTTAGAGGTTTGTATTTTTTCTTTATCTTTGTGAAAACCCACACATTGCCGGTAGTCCTAATGTCCCAGTGATAAATCTTTTGAAAGGGCTTCAGGGTAGGGTTGAGTACATCATTTGTCTTTCCAGTTAATCTGTAATGCCTGCGGGTGAATGAGGTCTTTGTCTTTAACACTAGTAAGTGAGAATCGTTTCCGGATTTTTTTTTTTTTTTTTACAGTGTTTCACCAAGCCACCATTTGTTTACCCAGGTGCAGATGGTTGCAACCTTTGTTTATCAAGCTATAACGCTGGTGATTTAAACTTCGTCTCAAAAAAATGTATTGTTTCTTGATGAGTTAATTATTTTGGGGGGTTTCATTCATTGGTAAATAATATATATTTATTCCACATTTCCCCAAATCCTGATCAAAATCGAAATGCATCTAGTCGTTATTACATCAACACTAATAACAATGGCAGAACCTCCAATGAAAAAAAGAAAACTCCTAACACTGGAAGAAAGATTTAATGTAATTGAAAGAAGTGAAAAAGGGGAGACAGCTCGCAAAATAGCAGCCAGCTTAAACGTCAGTAAAACGCAGATTCAGAATGTTATCAAAGACAAGGAGTCCATTAGAAACGAATGGCAGAAAGGTGCACAAGCACAGAGGAAATATGCCACAGCACGACGGACATTGTATGGAGATCTAAACGAGCGAGTATGGGAGTGGTTTTGTGTTTCAAGGAGTAAAAACATACCAGTAAGTGGAAAGCTGATTCAGGAAAAAGCAATTATTGTCTCAGTAGAACTGAATTATGATGACTTTACTGCATCAAATGGATGGCTGGAGAGCTTCAAAAATAGATACAATATCACAGCAAGTGTGCTCAGTGGAGAATCAGCTGATGTGAATTTACAGACAGTTGATAACTGGAAAAAAAGACTACCAGCCATCATATACATGTGCTAATACATGTACATATTCAGGTGATGTTCAAATATAAATTTGATTCACATTGTTTGATAGATGTACACTGTATATCTTTATTATGTAAAGTTATTTTGAGAGGAATGCATGCAATATTTAACAAGATTTATGAATAAAGGATATGATACATGTACAGTGAGTATGGGTATTTTTTTCTTCAGTGCTAACTACTGACCCTGGAAACCAGTCCATTTTCACACACCTGTTATGAGAGACCACCTGTCTTGAGAGACCACTTTTGGTTGGCAGAAGGGGCGGTCTCTCAAGACAGGTTTCACTGTACTTCATAAAAATGATAAGACAAAAAATGTAATCCTTTATCCTGCATTTTAAAAAGTGACATGTAAGTGAATAAATAATTCTTTTAAAAAGTCAGTTTGAAGATGGTATTTTGTTGATCAGGAGACAAACATGGCAGAGAGGATGAGGAAAAGCCCTGCATATTTATCAGCTTGAGCAATGAATTATACCAAGAAAGTATAACACCAAAAAGCTAAAGTCTTGGAAGTATTCGAGTCCAAATATAACTGAGCTTGTGTAACATTAGCTTTCTCCCTTCAAATAATGAGACCGAGCAATAAACTGTGGCAAACTAGACATTCCAATTTGGCAAGAAGACTTGTATTGCAACTTTCCTGCCAGTTAGAGTTTTTACTGCACATGTATATGATTTTTTTCTCTGGTGTGGGCGCATTAGATCATCAAAAATTAAATTAAGAGTATCAGTTAATGGAATGAGGGCTGGGGGAGTTATATTGTTACAGTTTCAATGCCCCCAGCCATCTACCAATTGACACACACTCTTAATTTCATTTATAATGAGCCCCTGTGGGTGGTGGGTGGGAGGGTCATGTATGATGTGTTTACATTGTGGGACAAGCTAAGCTGGTGG